>BQNB010054809.1:0-39390 GCA_026074375.1 Tanacetum coccineum | reverse complement strand
AAATATAATAACGCAAAGGGAAAACACATAAAGGCACGCTAAACTAAAAATTAAAACAATTTAAAACCTAACGACATTTAAAAGCAAATTAAAAACTAATTAATGACCAAATTTAACCAACTAATTAAAAAAATGACAAAATAAAACTTTAAAAACTCAAAAATGCAAATTTCTTAAACCTAAATGTATTAAACTAATTTTTAAAACACAGAAAATATTTTTTTGAACTTTTAAACTAATTAAAACTATTTTTTAAAACTTAATTATACTAAAAATGAAATTAAAAATGCTAAACTTAATCCTATTTTTTTAGAAAATTTATAAAAGTACTAGATACTATTCCTAAGGTTTATAAAGAAAAACGAAATAATAAGCTAAAGCCAATAAGCCAGGAAAAATCAAATAAGCTAAATAAGCTATAACTAAATTAAAGCATATAAGGAATTTAATTCTAATTCTAAACAGAAAAGACCCAAGGGTGCTACTGGTTAAGGTGTTGGTGTTGTGTGAGAGAGGTCACAGGTTCGAGTCCTGTGACCTACCTTTTTGTAAAATATTTTTATTTTTCATTTTCTTTTTGAAAAAAAACTATAAAATAAGTAAAAATAAGCAACTTTACTAACTGGACTTATGGACTAAAGCTTATAAATAAGCTAGAAAAGTTAGCTTAAAGTGACAGTTTAGGATTTAAGCTAAATGACATTAAGCTAAGACTGTTTGGACAAAAAGGACTCAATAAGCAAAAAGTAAACTTAATAAGATAAAACAGACTTAAGCTAGACTTAATAAGCAATTAAAGACCAAAAATAAGCAAAAAAGAATAAGCTAAAGACAACTAAAAGGCACTAAGATAGAGGACAGATTCCAGGGACTTTTTGCCAAACATTTAAGCTGAAATAAGCACTAGTAAAAAGCTAAAAAAATAAAAACAACTTAAGACCTATACCTAATAAGCTCAAAAGACTAGATTTAAGCAAACCAAATAAGTTGATAAGCATCTAAAAGACACTAAGACAGTGGACACAAAAGGATGTTTTAAAGGACTTTTAGTAAAATTTAAGCTAAGAATTTGATCTAATAAGCAAATGAAATAAGCTATAAACTAAAAACAGATAAAGACCATTACTCTAATGACTCAAATAAGTTGAAATTAAGCTAAACATTTTATGAAATAAACCAGAAAAGAGAAAATGAAAATGACAGACACTTACTTGTTTTTGGCTTCTTTTTTTTAAATGACCACTTTGAGCTTAAATTTTAAGACTTAAAAGCTAACATGACAACCTAAAAATTTGAAACAGCTTAAACTTATAATACATTAAGCTAAGTGCAATCAAAATTAACCAAAGAAAAGCTTAAATTTAACCACTGATGATTTGAGAATCTATACTCTTAAGAACAATAAGCTAGTAAACTCTACTTAACTGATTTTAGGACAAAAATGCTTAAATTGCTATCCCAAAGAGATTTAACTTAAAAGAGATACTAAATGAGGCGTAAGAAACAAGATATGATCACAAAAACTACACCTCTAGCATTTATCCTGTTAGTGCAAATATTACGATATCTAATCTATATGATCTCTTTATGTTTTGGTAATGACAAACATGTAACTTGTAATACGTAACGTAAAGTGCACAAGTTACTCGTAATCACAAATCATCAATGCATACACGTATCAACATCTCTCAACGTCTCAAGTATGCATCAAGACGGACATTGGTTTACACTCGACGTAAATCACATAAGATATGTACAAACACTATAAACTTATATAGGGCATGATCAAAGAAATAAGTTTTTTATTTTAAACTTTATAATTTTGATAAATACAACAAAACTATTACTCAAAAATTATTTTAGACAAATTATTTGTGAATTATTAAAAATATGTTTTATTTGGTATTTTATATTTGAAATTCAAAATCTGGTCATTTTTACCCCTAAGAATAAGTGTCACATTCACTAGACCAAGCATGTCACCACAAAAGACAAAACAGGAGCGGTCTGACTGGGCAGGTCCTTAATTCGGCCTCTCGGACGACCCCCCTTAATTATTTGGCGGACCCCTTATATATCTGGGACCATCGAATTTCTGATGGACTATTTTTCCAGCTCCTATAAATAGTGGGTCTCCTCCAACAAATTTCACAACCCTTTATGCACGAATTCTCGTCAGTTCTTTCACTCTTTAGATCTAACTAAATCTCTTTAAATCTTTATATCATTTAATTGTTTTAAATGTACCCAAATCTTCTACTCTTTCCTTCATCCTCAAGTGCAAGAGAGAGAACAACAGTCATTTCAAGATCCGAAGTATTAGTCTAGTTAGTCAATTTGTAACATTTGTTACATATAGATCAAGTCCATGACTTCCCAATCTTTAGTAGTGTGTAAGATCCTAAATGATGATATAATATTTGGATGGGTTTATTGTGGTTGGGTTAGTATTTTTTGGGCCTAAAAAAACATTAGTGTATTGGTAGATTGTTCTAGCTACGGATTAGGAACTCGAATATCTATTAGTGTAAAAATAACGTAAAGCATGCGGTATTATGTGTTTAGGCCATAAAATACAAGATATAGTTTGTTATGTTGGGCCATAAAACAAAACAGGGGGGGGTGTGTTGGTATGGTTGTACCCGAAGAAGGAAGACTCGACATCTAGCTCAGTGTCGGAAAATAAGTGAAGCATTGGTATACGATTTATCTCCGCCCCGAAAAGGAGCTTTGTTGATTAGTGAATTAACTCACGAGTTGGATACTCGAGGAGTGAAAGTAGGGCGAGCAGAGGACTCATGACCAAACCACTAAAAATCATCGTTGTCCGATTTGCATTTTCTTTACATTTCTCTTTAATTATTTCTTACATTTATCGCTTTACTATACAACTTGCATTGTCTTCTGATGTGTGAATTGTTTGTCTATGTTGTGTTAGTCAATGGCGTTGTGTAGCATACTTGTAGTAAACAATCTGTATTGTGTGGAACTAAATTTGGTATAAAAAAAAAAAAATATAAAAAAAAAAAAAATAAAAAAAGCGAAAAAAAAAAAGAATATGCAACTAGTTATTGTAAATCCATGATCGACACTTCTAATATTGCGTTCCCAACGGATTTGGTGATTTGATACGAATGACTAGTCCGAATAAACCTCATCTGAGGCGATCCTTACATAGGCGGCCCCCTGATGTACTAGGAGGCCCCTATATATTTATGAGACCGCCGGTAGAGAGTGATTTAATAATTGATACAAAAGATTTAAAGTTTTTAAAAGAAAACGAATTCACCCCCCCTCTATGGTTTCCACAATTGGTATCAGAGCTACGTCGCTCTAGTTTTCAAAACAAATAGTTTTTAAAATAGAGTACGATTCATGTATCAAATTACCCATGAATGGGGACTAAATATGTGAAAGGTTTTGTTTGTTTGATTCGTACTAGTATTTTTGTTATTAAATAAACTCGTATACTAGCGTGAATGGGGGGGGGGGGGGGAAAATTTTCTCAAAAGAACTTGGAAGTGTCAACTTATGTTTGTCTAAGTCGTAAGAATAGAAATGATGTCTAAAACACGAAATTTATGTGCTAGAACAAGTTTTTAAAGTCTTATGTTCTACAGTTAAGTTTCAAAATGATTTTGAACAAAAAATGTGTTTTGGGGTCACTGGTGGCTGTCCTATAAATGTTCGGGCAGCCCCCAAATATATTTGGGTGCCGTCACCTTTATGGGGACCGCCTGTCTGTTTCGTCAGTTTTTGGCAAACTTTGAAAAATCATATAAAATCAACCGTAAGTCCGTAGAAGTCGTGCCACCCGCCATTTAGAAGATAATTAAGTCTAGTTTCATTTAAAAATACTTCCAAGTCTTTATTCTAAACTTAAGTCAGTCAGAAATGCAAAATACTACATAGTGGTTAAAATTATATGTTTCGGTTTGACGTAAAACTTGTAGTTTACCTTTTCTTTCAAGTCGAGCATTTCTAGTCAACTTATCCTTGAAAAAATTGATCTTGATTAATTTTTAAAATGGGGAGGAAACTATTTTTGTTTTCAAATAAAATCAAGCTATGTATACATCGTTATATCTAATACACAAAACGACGATGAATATCCTTATGTGTATGCTAGATGATTATGTGTGTTTAACTTTTGTTTCAACTAGGTTAATAGATATTAATTAGTAATCATTACTATTTGTAATTGAGCTAATTATATATCTAAACACATGTGCTATGTATGCTATTTATATGTTACTAGTTTTCAGTATTATGCCTAATAGGAATTACGCTAGATTTCTTGCGTTAAGTTGCAAAATTGTTTGTACATTGCATATAGGCATAGATCACTATATTTACATGTGTTACTTAAACATCTTGTAGATTATTTTAAGTGTAGTAACCCATTTAGAACAAGAGTTAAATAATTTGTCAAGTGTGTGGAAAAATAATGTCCTAAGATCATATGTTAAAATCCGGCACTTAAATATTTCCAACACATTAACTCACTTCCAACAAGATGTCTAAATCTTTCACGCTTACTTTGTTGACCTTGGTGGGGTTAAACAAAAGAAAATATCATATTAATACATTAGTATTTAAGTAAAAGAAATTGTATATTTTTTGTTAAACTTTGTTTGTGCTTGCATTGTTCTAACACACATACATAATTATATTTTTTTTATAAACATATAGTATTTTACAAAAGATGTGTGTTGTATTAAAATGGTTAGAAAAATCATTCATACACTAATAAAATGTCAAAAACTATGCATACTATGCATAACAACAAATAGTTTTTCGCACAAGCAAACATATGACAATCCTGAAGTAAGAAATTAACTTGTCATTATTCATCAACCTCATACTTACAACTTGTCTTAGGATTAATGGAACACACTATGAAAATCTTTATTTGTCTTCTTTTAAAAGAGTTTTCGTGAGGGTCAAGAAAGATTTCGAATATATATCAACTCATTATTCAAACTATGATTGATATTATTATCGAATCTAATTGACAAGTTTTCGAGTATGGACAAGAAATCGGATTTTTATTTGTCTAGCTTTAAGATTATATCAAAATATAACAAGAGATATTATCTTAAACCTACATACTCAATCACACTCGATTGGTATGAAAATAACGACATCGTCTTCCAAGACGATAAGAATATGCATCGGATCATAACTCACACTTGTGTAGATGATGTCATATTGAGTCTACTTGTCCAATAGTTGTGTTCCAAATATTTGGAAAATATATGCAAAAAATACACAATGAAGTAGGATTGACGACTTGAATATTTCATCCGAAATACACAAGTAATTTACCTTACAATGCAATTGGTAAAGTCATTGTTTCCAAAAAGCTAAACATGAGCAAATGCACAACATATGTAACTTTGATCGAACAATTCAAAAGCACAGCTCAAAACCCAAACTATCTTCTCATCAAAACTCTATCTTACTTTACCAAATAAGCATAATATTTCTTCCTCATCAAATGAGAACCCTTTAACTATCTAAGGTTAGAATTAGGAAGAATTAAACATATTCCATAAACCATTATCGTGCTTTCTTTCAATAAGTGATCGTAAGAGGATTTTGACTATGAGAAATATCAATCAAATGACCATAGATATTTTTCCAAGTCTACATGTTTAACCATCCTCGGTTATTACATGAAATCACGAAGACGATTGTAAGACGACAAGATTATTCATCAAATTGCAACTCACGCTTGCAATGAAGATGTCTCATTGAGTCTAAAGTGTTCAAATGTTGTGTTATTAGCTATGGTCAAATTATACATGCTAAACATAACACACTCTAAGTAGGATTGATGACTTATAAATTTCCATCAGGAAACTCATAAGTACTCCAACTTGATGAGCAAGACTTTGATGTCATTTCCAAAAACTCAAATTGAGAACTCTTATAACTTATATAAGCTTCTCCTAATAACCTAATGTCAACACCATCTCCCAAATAATAATAATAAAATAATCCTTGCCCAAATTTAGCACTTCTACGGATCGATGGATCCTTCGTCTTAAATTCATCTTCGGTTTAGGTAGATCTGCCCTATGGCATTAAATTTAAACATCTTCCTCTTGTCAATCTCTTGCTTAAAAGTCTAACATATATGTAACTAAACTTTAGTTAATCATCATTATTTCTATAAAGAAACAAATACAAGATCTATTGAGGTAAATAACCTTAATTGGATTTCTCTCATAAAAGACATGCAAAGGTGAATTCTTTGAACACTCTCAATATAGAGCATTACACATTGTCACTTTTAAGCATACTCCTAGGTCCTAGATGACTCATTCTTTCTTGTAGCTACAACAACTTGCTTGCTCTCTCATTCAACCTTAGAATTCCACACATCTTGATTAGGATTATGTGAACCAAAATTAAAGTACATTAGTTGAGTCATAGTAGGCCTTGTATGAAAAGACAATACAAGTTTTATCTTTGCTACACTTCATTAGGCAAATATTGGAATTTTATTTTGTCTAACATGAGAATGACTACTGTAAAATCTATTGCACTAGAAATTCAATTTGACCTAACGGTTAAATTGCTTCCAAGAGTGAAGTTGGGTTTATGGTATAACCCGTAAAAATGGTCGTGTTTAGCCTGAATTGAGCATCACTAGTGATAGTCTCGTATTCATTATCTAATTTGACTAAATGACTCCTCCTAAATATGCCTAATGATAGTCTACATCGATAAACTTTGTATTTCATTAGGAGTGCACACTAAGCAAGTAGATATTAGGTTTCCTCTTAGTCAATCTAGACTACATGCATTTCACATATGTGTCTTGAAGTTTCAAGATGATAATGTGCTCCAACGTAATGCAATTATATGCTTTCATGTTTGTCTTAATGCTCAACATGTATTTGCTTAGTTATTGAATGCATGTTTGTTGTAAAAGCATTTGCCTTTTTCTAGCAATTTAGATAAAATATCTCTTAGTTTATCTGAATAACACATGCTCGTAAGTGCTAAATGCTAACATGTTTTACATGATGATTGCATTTAAAATTATCATGTTTTGTTTGCGTTATCTTACATGACTTACATGTTAATTATGCACCTACACTATGTTAGGTTGATGTATGACAAATAAGGTTTAGATGTCATACAGTCTTACACATTAATCTTGTTGATTATTGTGTCAAAGCATGCTTAGATAAACTTGCATGCTTATATATATATATGTCTTATACATCTATGTATATATTTTCTCACACTAGAATATCTTTCTTCGCATCCGCGTCACTAATCTAAATTTTCAAAAGAGTCATAAAATGGTCTTAAATCTTCTAGAGTCTTCCTTCACACATTTCCTTAATCATCATATCCCTTTCTTCCAAATAATCCACTCTTTGTCATGGAAAAGTTAGATGCAAATCTAATACCCTTCCAAGTAGGTTTGACAACTTAAATATTTCATCCAAAATATTCAAGTATCTTTAACTTGCAATCTCAAACGTTAAAGGTCATATCCGAAAATCTGTATTCAAGCCTTTTAACAACATTAGTTAAATCGCTCTCCATTTCGCTTCGATAAAAACATTATTTCTCTTCGATGAAAACATTCTTTCTCTTCAACGAAAAACATTATTTCTCTTCGATGAAACATTCTTTCTCTTCGATGAAAACACTCTTTGTCTTTCGATCACACCTCTTTCTTCTCACTCAACCACGCCTCTTCAACCATAAAGATGGCTAATCTCTTTCCACCACTAATTCCGCTACCACCTTTAAGATAACCATATACCTCATCGTGTGATTGTTCTGTGAACATTCACAATGCTTTAGGAGAGCTACATAACTTTGTGTGTGTAGTTTATCGTACGTTAACCACCATCCATCTTGACATTGTCAAGCTCGTCGCCTCTATCTTCGTTTATTTTCTTTATTATTATTATTATTATTATTATTATTATTATTATTATTATTATTTTCGCGTACAAAACACACCTAAGATACGTTACCATTTCCTTCGGGACAATGTCCAAAAGGAAACATCTCCATTCGAATAGGTTGCGTCTGAAGATAACATCGCCGACATTCTTTCTTTACCCCTCAAGTGTAAATCGTTAAATTATCTTTGTTAAGATTTAGGAATGATGGAACACATTCTATAAATCATTTTCTTCTTTTCTTCTAGTTTTGATTCTGGTCCGTGTTCAATTCCGTGTCGTGACAACTTAATTATTTCATTCGAAGTATTTTAAGCATTTTTAATTGGAAAAATGAAGATTAAAATGTCACTCCTTTCACAAAAGTCATAAAAAACCAAGCTCTCTCCTGTTGGCGGTCTGGTGGCCCCTAGAACTATTTTGGCGGCCCCCAGATATATTTGGGACCGCCAGCATCAGGCTTGTGATATCATTTATCCTGTTCTAAATCCATAATCGAACACCCTCTCTCTTCTGCTACTATGAGCTGACGTCTATCCTACACCTAAACCTATGCCCAATATCTCTCTAAAGATCAATGGGTCATTCTCTCATCTTAATTCCCATAAGCACTGTTGTTTATGTTGTCAAGAGAATTTTATATTGAAATGCGTCTCATTCTCCAACACATTCCTTATAATCGATATACCTACAATCTATCATTACACAATAAATTCCCTCACATACAAATATTGCTCCTCACATCTCGTAAACCTCTTTCCTTACCTCAAATGGTGTTTTCACTTCTAAACGATTCTTCTCACTTTTAAATAGTCTTCTCACTTCCGATAGTCATCTTACTTCTAATAGTCGTTCTACTTTGGACGTTTCTCCTCACTTATAAATGTTCCTTTTCACTTCTAATAAGTATCATCGCTTCTAACGTCTCTTCTCACTTCTAAACGTTTCTTCTCTCTTTTAATAGTCTTGATACTATTAAAATTCCTCCTATATCTCGTGACAACTTAATTATTTTATACAAAATATTTAAGTAATTTGCGAAATGCAAATGTCACTCCTTCACAAAACTTTCCACTTTCTAGAAAGTGAAGAACATATAAAAGATTTTCAATCTTCAAGTGTTATTAAGTCACCACAATGTTGAGTCTCTCATTATTCTTCCACCTTGAAAGAACCACCACCTCATTTCACATACTCACGTTTGTTCCTTAACATTGTCAACCAACAAAACACTAAACAAACCTTTAAATTCCCAATCCTTCACATTTGTCTCAATAGAATCACGTGCACATCAATTGTTAGTGCAAATGATATATCAATCTTTTCTAACAACCTCTTGTCAACACGTTCCTCCTTTAGTTTCTCTCATCCTTCCCCACTGTTCGGCTCTATGGAATCTCTTTTTCATTCTCATCCAAGAGCATATCGTCTCCATTTTCATCTTATCTTCGTTTTATCCTTTTAAAGTATAAATATTGGCATATCTCACCAAGATATTAAGTGTCATTCGTCTCCCTTTAAAAGGTCATCCTCATAATATTTGTGTGTCAACCAATAAACGAATCCTATTCTCGTTTATTAAAAGTCGGTCTAATCTTTCTTCGTAAACATATGTCTTGAGTCTTTTAATTATATCATTTAGATTGTTGTTTTTAAAATAATGTTTGCATGTGTCTAGCTTCTAACTTT
This sequence comes from Tanacetum coccineum, assembly GCA_026074375.1. NCBI lineage: Eukaryota > Viridiplantae > Streptophyta > Magnoliopsida > Asterales > Asteraceae > Tanacetum > Tanacetum coccineum. The sequence goes on along the minus strand of BQNB010054809.1, from coordinate 29,764 downwards.
CTTTTAAAGTGTCATACCAACACCTAAAATGCATGTCTAGTTCCCAGCTAAATCTTGCTATATATATGTGCACTTGTCTACTAACTTTGTTTTGTAGTACACATCCATATGTTGATTCCTTGGTGCCCCAAACAAGGGGGGCATACACCGAGGGGGAGCACTTGCAAGCGCTCTACTTATTTAAATTGCATCAAACTTCTTAAGCATCGATGGCAATATATTTGATTCATGGATCCCTTAAAGTCAATATACAAGGAATGTAATTATCATGGGGATTCAATAAGAAAGGGGGAACTAAGAGATATGTGGGTAAATAGCAAGGAGTTGGTTAAATCGTGATGATAGTGACTTCACTGGGATGATGCAAGCTCAACTTTATAGGAATATCGAGGATTGTAAAATACGATGAAGGGCTCATTCATACTTCAAATACTTCACCTCATCCAAGAAACACAAAACCATCTCAACCGTATTTCTCATGTTTTCTTCTCATTCCTCCAACCAATATACTTGGATCACCTACATTTTCCTCATTCCTTCATCCTATACACTCGAAGTACCTACCTTCTTCTCTTGCCTACTTCTCATCTCTCATGAGCTTTTCTAAACAAACCAAGGAACACACAATCACCTTCACCTTTATTTCTCATATCTTCTCCTCATACCTCAAACCTATATACCCAGAGCACCTATCCTCTTCTTATTCCTCCAACATATATACCTGAAGCATGTACCCTCTTCTCATGTCTTCTTATCAATATTATATGCTCCAATCATAATCCCCATTATACCTTTTTGCTTCAACAAAAGGGGGAGAAAAGAGTGTAAACGAGTAACTTTTAAACTTTACTATGTGCTATAGTTTAGATATTTTGTCATCATCAAAAAGGGGGAGATTGTTAGTGCGAATATTACGATATTTAATCTATACGATCTCTTTATGTTTTGGTGATGACAAACATGTGACTTGTAATATGTAACGTAAAGTGCGCTAGTTACTCGTAATCACAAATCATCAATGCATAAATGCATCTACATCTCATGACGTCTCAAGTATACATCAATACATCCCTCGACGTCTCAAGTCTACATCAACACCGACATCTGTTTTCACCCGACGTAAATCACATAAGGTGTGTACAAACAACATTAAACTTGTAGGATGATCAAAGAAATAAGTTTTTGTCATAAATATAACATTTTTATAAATGAAAAAAATCAATTTCTCAAAAATAAATTAGACAAATTATTTTTGAATTATAAAGAAATGTTTTATGTAGTAATTATTTCAAAATTCAAATCTAGCCATTTTCCCCCCAAAACAAGTGTCACTTTCACCAGACAAGTTTGTCACCACAAAAAAACAAAAACATGAGCGTCTGTCGGGGCGGTCCCTTAAATAGGCTGGCGACCCCCTTAAATATCCGGCGGCCCCCTAATATATCTGGGACCTCCATTTCCTGATAGGCTATTTTTTAGCTCCTATAAATAGTGGGTCACCTCCAACTATTTTTATAACCCTTTTGCACGATTTTCTTTTAGTTATTTCTCTCTCTTGATCTCACTAAATCTCTCTAAATCTTTGATCATTCAACTTGGTTAATCTTGTTTAAACGTGATCAAATCTTCTATCCTTTCCTCCTTTCCTCAAGTGCAAGAGAAGAACTTCGGTCATCTTCAAGATCCGAAGTTATATAGTCTAGTTAGTCCATTTGTAACATATAGATCGAGTCCATATCTTCCAATCTTTAGTAATGTGTATATCCAAATGATGTATATATTTGGATGGGTTGATTGTGGGTTGGTTAGTATTTTAAGCCTTAAAATACATTGGTGAAGTGGTAGATTGGTTCTAGCTAAGATTAGGATTCGACATTTAACGTAAGATTAGGACCGCCGGTAGAGTGTAATGTAATTTTTGTAGTGACTAATCCAAAGTTTTTTAATGGAAACATATTCACCCCCTCTTTACGATTTCCACAATTGGTATCAGTGCCACGACGCTTTAGTTTTCAAAACAAATGGTTTTTAAAATAAAGTACGATCCATGTATCAAATTACCCATGAAGGGGGATTAAATCTGAAAAGTGTTTTGTTGTTTGATTCATACTAGTTTTGTTATTAAATATACTTCGTATACTAGCTTGAAGGAAAATTTTCTCAAAAGAACTTGGAAGTGTCAACTTATGTTTGTCTAAGTCGTAAGAGTAGAAATGATGTCTAAAACATGAAATTTATATGCTGGAACAACTTTTTAAAGTCCTATGTTCTACAGTTAAGTTACCAAATAATTTTGAACAAAAAACGTGTTTTGGGGTCACTGGTGGCGGTCCCATAAATGTTCGGGCGGCCCCCAAATATATTTGGGGGCCGTCACCTTTATGGGGGCCGTCTGTCTGTTTCAGCAGAATTTGGCAAACTTTAAAAAATCATATAAAATTAACCGTAAGTCCGTAGAAGTCGTGCCACCCGCCATTTCGAAGATAATTGAGTCTACTTTCATTTAAAAATACTTCCAAGTCTTCATTCTAAACTTAAATAAGTCAGAAATGCAAAATACTACATAGTGGTCAAAACTTTGAGTTCCGTTTTAACGTAAAACTTGTATTTTACATTTTCCTTTGAGTCGGGCATTTCTAATTGATATATCTTTGAAAAATAGTGTATTTGTCCTTTCAAAATATTGATCTTAATTAATTTTTGAAATGGGGAGGAACTATTTTATTTTCAAATCAAATCAAGCTAAGTATACATCGTTATATCTAATACACAAAACAACGACGAATATCCTTATGTGTATGCTAGATGATTATGTGTGTTTACTTTTGTTTCAACTTGGTTAATAGATATTAATAAGTAATCATTACTATTTGTAATTGAGCTAATTATATATCTAAACACATGTGCCATGTATGCTATTTGTATGTTACTAGTTTTCGGATTATGCCTAATAGGAATTACGCTAGATTTCTTGCGTTAAGTTGCAAAATTGTTTGTGCATTGCATATAGGCATAGATCACTATATTTACAAGTGTTACATAAACATCTTGTAGATCATTTTGAGTGTAGTAACCCACTTAGGAATAAGAGTTTAATAGTTTGTCAAGTGTGTGGAAAAATAATGTCCTAAGATCATATATTAAAACCCGTCACTAAAATATTTCCAACACATCAACTCTCTTCCAACAAGATGTCTAAATCTTTTCATCATCTTGCGGTGTTTGACCTTGGGTTGGTTAAACAAAATAAAAGATTGTATTAATACATTGGTAATTAAGTAAAAGAAAATGTATTTTTAAACTTTGTTTGTGCTTGCATTGTTCTAACACACGCATAATTATATTCTTTTTATAAACATATGGTGTTTTTAAAAAAGATGTGTGTTGTATTAAAATGGTTAGAAAAATCATTAATATACTAATAAAATGTCAAAAACTATGCATTCTATGCATAACAACAAATAGTTTTTTGCACACGCAAAATATATGACAATCTTGAAGTAAGAAATTAACGTGTCATTATTCATCAACCTCACACTTACAACTAGTCTTAGGATTAGTGGAACACACTATGAAAATCTTTATTTGTCTTTTTTTAAAAGAGTGTTCGTGAGGGTCAAGAAAGATTTTGAATATATATATCAACTCATTAATCAAACTATCATTGATGTTATTATCGAATCTAATTGACAAGTTTTCGTGTATAGACAAGAAACCGGATTCTTATTTATCTAGCTTTAAGATTATATCTAAATATAACAAGAGATGTTATCTTAAACCTACATACTCAATCACACTCGATTGATATGAAAATAAAGACATCCCTTTACAAGACGATAAGAATATGCATCGGATCATAACTCACACTTGTGTACATAATGTCATATTGAGTCTACTTGTCCAATAGTTGTGTTTCAAATATTTGGCAAATATATGCATAAAATATACAATAAGTAGGATTGACGACTTGAATGTTTTATCTAAAATATTTAAGTAATTTACCTTGCAATGCAATTGGTAAAGTCGTCATCTCCGAAAAGTCAAACATGAGCAAATGCACACCATATGTAACTTTGCTCAAACAATTCAAAAGCACAACTCAAAACTCAAATTATCCTCTATCAAAACTTTCACTTACTTTACCAAATAAGCATAATATTTCTTCTTCACCACATGAGAACCATTTAACCATCTAAGGTTAGGACTAGGAAGAATTAAACATATTCCACAAACCATTATCTTGCTTTCTCTCAATAAGTGATCGTAAGAGGATTTTGAATATGAAGATGATTATTATTCAAACGATAATCAATCTCATCATTCAATCTAATTACAAACTTAGAATAAGAACATGAAATAGAGACTAGGATTTATCTAGATCACGGAAATATCAATCAAATGACCATAGATATATTTCCGTGTCTACATGTTTAACTATCCTCAGTTATTACATGAAATCATGAAGTCGATTGCACGACAACAAGATTAGTCATTGAATTGCAATTTACACTTGCAATGAAGATGTTTGATTGAGTCTAAAGTGTTCAAATATTGTGTTATTAGCTATGGTCAAATTATACATGCTAAACTTAACACACTCTAAGTAGGATTGACGACTTATGAATTTCCACCGGGAAACTCATAAGTACTCCAACTTGATAAGCAAGACTTGGATGTTATTTCTGAAAACTCAAACCGAGAACCCTTATAACTTATATAAGTTTCTCTTAATAACCTGATATCAACACCATCTCCCAAATTATGGAAAAATGATCCTTGCCCAAATTTGGCACCTCCACAGATCGATGGATCCTTCGTCCTAAATTCATCTTCGGTGTAGAGTTTGATATAACCCCTTAGATCGTTATTAGGACTCGAGAATGATTAGTTCTCATCTAGGATTACAAACATTAAATATAAACAATTATGCAGCGGAATAATAATAATAACAATGATGTTTTTCAAGGTTTTTCTTTTAATCAATCACAGCCCCAAATACTATTTGATCAGAATAGATCGGTTACTCTAACTACTAACAGGGATTTACAATCCTTGAGGCTAAATACTATAGACTAACTATCTAGCTAACTATCTAACTAACTAACACACACGTTTTTTTGTGTTAGACTCTCATAGAAAGCACACGTTTCTGGATACTAAAACTATGTGTCTATGATCTCTTTATATAGAGAGATCATGACTTACAAAGGAAGCTAACTAAAATAGATAAGGAAACTAAATCTTCTTATTTAAACTTGATCTTCATATCTTTAAAGCATATCTTCTACAATCTTTATGTTCTCCACCAGCTTGTAGAATTCCATTGTAGATGAATTTAGTCCTTCTTGTTTCATTCGTCTTCATTTAAGCACATGTAGTTTTGTAATCATCAAATCAATAAACCTAACAATCTTCCCTTATTTGATATTACAAAACTATCTCCATGAATGAAACAATATTCAATGCTTCCCCTTGACTTAAGATCTCCTTGAACATGCCACCACACATAATAAGCTGCAAATCAATAAACCTGTAATCTTCTTCCCCTTTTTATAATAATCGAATAGGGGTCTTGTGTAGATATGCAACTTGAATCATAACAGCTACAAATCATATACCACAACTACCAATCCATCCTTCCAATGACTCAAATTACCCACCATTATGCACAATAAGAAAAATGAATCTGAGTAGTAGAATTTTAAACTAGCAGTAGGAATAAAGATCAGCAGTAGTAATGAAACACTTCCCCTCAAGTGGTGCATGAACATATCCTGATGGTTAAACATTTTGTCAATAAGCTTCCCTTGAAATCCATATGTTAACCATCTCTTGAATCTTCAATTCTGTAAGCTCTATGTAATGATCACTGATGAAGAAAACTAAGTATAACGAACTTGATGCTGAAGTAGAACAACCCAAACTTGTGTCTTATATCTTGTACTATACACGTGACTCCAAACTTATAAATAGTTATTATACAAAGAAGTTACTATACTTTTCCAAAAAGTTCGCCTAAGTTACTAAACTTTCATTTTGTTCACTTAAGTCATTAAACTTATTAAACATGACATTTGGGGTTACTTAACTTTGCAAAAATATACGTAAACATCATTGAACTTGTAAAAACATGACATTTATGTTACTTAACTTACCTAAAAATATACGTCCAAGTTGCTCGGATTAACTTTGAAATTATAGGGGTGTATGTTTATCAAAAGTTCAGTAACCTAAGTGAACAAAATGAAAGTTGAGTAACTTAGGCGAACTTTTTGGGAAAGTATCGTAACTTCTTTGTCTATTAACCCAACTTATAAATAAATCTGTGAAATATAAGTAGATCGCAACCTCTTGACAAAAATCCTTATCTTCTATGAGACACATACTAAGTGATAGCAAATGTGCGCATTGAGCACCATAAGAGAAATCACACACCTTTGCTAGATTTTGACAAGTCTTCGTCACAACATTGAAAACACAAACAAGTTACCTCCAAATGTTGTAAGCCATTTGAGATATAATAAGAACACGTACCCAAGCAATTCCACTTCACCGTCAAATAAGTAATAAACAACCTTCTTCGTAACCAATTCTTCAATTAATCCAAATACGAGCCTTTTAAACGTTTAAGAACATTTAAAACCAAAACTTTACCTTCTGTGTGTGTTGTCCGAGATCCTCATAACTAACCAAGAATAAAAATCATGTATCATCCGATATCGAACACAACTAACAGTTTTAACTTGTAATCGAACCTCAAGCAGCATTAATGTCTTGAACTAGCAGCACAAACATGTAAGCAACATTAATCTTGCTTGGCAGCACTAAGTTGTATTCAAGCAGTATTAACAAGTATGAGCAGCTTTAACGAACATAAGCAGCATTAACCAGCTTCCTTGGCAGTAGTAACACATCTAGCAGCAGAAACTTAATATTTACAGCATTAACGTACCTTGACAGTATTAAGTTTCCTATGGCAGCATTAAATATAGAAGCTAGCAGTAGTATTAACTTGTAACCACTGTTTAAGGATACCTTTTTTTAGTATCTAAATGACGCTTTTTAGTGTCACAAAACTGTCACTAATTCATCGCTAATCTGCATTCTCCTTTCTCCCATGACTTTTTGTGATGCTTTTTAGTGTCACTAAGCTGTTACAAATTTGTCGCTAATGGCAGCAGTAGTAACGAAAGCTTGGCAGTAGTATATACGAACCGAGCAGTATTAACTTAAAACTGTGAGCATTATTAACCAAACTTTCATAAACTAATAAACTATCATCACAATCAATACTTTACTGCTCGCTCATCAACAGATATAATCATAACCACAACATCAACACCTGCTGTTTTAAAGCTTCAAATTAATACATGCTGTGACTTTGCTCCTGGCAGCATTAATACTATACGAACAATAGAAACATTCCCTTGGCAGCACTAACCTTTATTAGCAGCAGTAAGTATACCATGTAATCGAGCAGCACTAACCTTCTATCATATACCATCACCAGAACTAACGACACAAAGATCAAACCCTAGGGATGATACAATCAAAAACCCTAGTTGTATAAAATCAAAACCCTAAATAATTAGGTTTTGAGTCACAAACAACCTCCACTCGATCAAACAACCTTTCAAATCTTTTGAATAACGAATACAGGTTCAAAGAAAGTAATACACCATTGTAGTAATCATACCAGCAGATACAAGAATGTGAATCAATAAACACCCCATACATAATAAACTTGAATCTGATTATGAGCAACGAAACCTTAAACTAATATATTACCAGCTGCCAAACATGTATCAAACAGGAACAATAAAAGAAAGGGAATAATCGTACTAGCAACAGATCGATGCTCATAAAACCCTTGATACATTGATGATCGTACGGCTTATGAAAGCTCACCGAATCATGTAATCGATCTTCACCGAATTAGGGTTTGTTCAAAAACCCTAGTTCACTGAATTTCCTGTTCACCGAATTATGCTTTTTACAGAAAATTAGAAATTCGACACATTTATTTTTCTTCAAATTTTGACCACAAAAACCTTGTAAGATCCTAGATCAAGAGCCACCAGGCTTTGATACCAATTGTAGAGTTTGATATAACCCCTTAGATCATTATTAGGACTCGAGAATGATTAGTTCTCATCTAGGATTACAAACATCAAAGATAAACAATTATGCGGCAGAATAATAATAATAACAATGATGTTTTTCAAGGTTTTTCTTTTAATCAATTACAGCCCTAAATACTATTTGATCAGAATAGATCGGTTACTCTAACTAGTAACAGGGATTTACAATCCTCGAGGCTAATCATTATAGACTAACTATCTAGCTAACTATCTAACTAACTAACACACACATTTTTCTATGTTAGACTCTCATAGAAAGCATACGTTTCTGGATACTAAAACTATGTGTCTATGATCTCTTTATATAGAGAGATCATGACTTACAAAGGAAGATAACTAAGATAGATAAGGAAACTAAATCTTCTTATTTACACTTGATCTTCATATCTTTAAAGCATATCTTCTACAATCTTTATGTTCTCCACTGGCTTGTAGAATTCCATTGTAGATGAATTTAGTCCTTATGTTTCATTCTTTTATTTATTTTGTCTTATCAAATCTATAATTACCAACAATCTTCCCCTATTTGATGATGACAAACAAAAAATGTTCTTGCATGAACTTCATCATAAAGCCTTTAATCAAAGCTTCCCCTGAAGTTGAGATCATGGATCTCCCTGAATGAAACAAAAATTCCCCTTAATTCAGATTTCCTTTGTAACTTGCTCATATCACCACACATAATAAGCTGCAAATCATATCTTTGTAATCATATCTCTATAACTTGCTCTGATACCAATTGTGGAGTTTGATATAACCCCTTAGATCATTATTAGGACTCGAGAATGATTAGTTCTCATCTAGGATTACAAACATCAAAGATAAACAATTATACAGCAGAATAATAATAATAACAATGATGTTTTTTCAAGGTTTTTCTTTTAATCAATCACAGCCCCAAATACTATTTGATCAGAATAGATTGGTTACTCTAACTAGTAACAGGGATTTACAATCCTCGAGGCTAATCATTATAGACTAACTATCTAGCTAACTATCTAACTAACTAACACACACGTTTTTCTATGTTAGACTCTCATAGAAAGCACACGTTTCTGGATACTAAAACTATGTGTCTATGATCTCTTTATATAGAGAGATCATGACTTACAAAGGAAGATAACTAAGATAGATAAGGAAACTAAATCTTCTTATTTACACTTGATCTTCATATCTTTAAAGCATATCTTCTACAATCTTTATGTTCTCCACCGGCTTGTAGAATTCCATTGTAGATGAATTTAGTCCTTATGTTTTATTCTTTTATTTATTTTGTCTTATCAAATCTATAATTACTAACAATCTTCCTCTATTTGATGATGACAAACAAACAATGTTCTTGCATGAACTTCATCATAAAGCCTTTAATCAAAGCTTCCCCTGAAGTTGAGATCATGGATCTCCCTGAATGAAACAAAAATTCCCCTTAATTCAGATTTCCTAACTTGCTCATATCACCACACATAATAAGCTGCAAATCATATCTTTGTAATCATATCTCTGTAACTTGCTCTGATACCAATTGTGGAGTTTGATATAACCCCTTAGATCATTATTAGGACTCGAGAATGATTTGTTCTCATCTAGGATTACAAACATCAAAGATAAACAATTATACAGCAGAATAATAATAATAACAATGATGTTTTTTTAAGGTTTTTCTTTTAATCAATCACAGCCCTAAATACTATTTGATCATAATAGATCGGTTACTCTAACTAGTAACAGGGATTTACAATCCTTGAGGCTAAACACTATAGACTAACTATCTAACTAACTAAGACACGCCTTTTTCTCTGTTAGACTCCCATAGAAAGCACACGTTTCTGGATACTAAAACTATGTGTCTATGATCTCTTTATATAGAGAGATCATGACTTACAAAGGAAGCTAACTAAAATAGATAAGGAAACTAAATCTTCTTATTTAAACTTGATCTTCATATCTTTAAAGCATATCTTCTATAATCTTTATGTTCTCCACCAACTTGTAGAATTCCATTGTAGATGAATTTAGTCCTTCTTGTTTCATTCGTCTTCATTTAAGCACATGTAGTTTTGTAATCATCAAATCAATAAACCTAACATTCGGTTTAGGTATATCCGCCCTATGGCATTAGATTTAAACATCTTTCTCTTGCCAATCTCTTGCTTAAAAGTCTAACATAGATGTAACTAAACTTTAGTTAATAATCATTATTTCTACAAAGAAACAAACACAAGATCTATTGAGGTAAATAACCTTAATTGGATTTCTTTCATAAAAGACATGAAAAGGTGCATTCTTTGAACACTCTTAATATAAAGCATTACACATTGTCACTTTTAAGCATACTCCTAGGTCCAAGATGACTCATTCTTTCTTATAGCTACAACCACTTGCTTGCTCTCTCATTCAACCTTAGAATTCCACACATCTTGATTAGGATTATGTGAACCGAAATTAAAGTATGTTAGTTGAGTCATAGTAAGGCTTGTATGAAAAGACAATACAAATTTTATCTTTGCTACACTTCATTAGGCAAATATAGGAATTCTATTATGTCTAACATAAGAATGACTACTGGAGAATCTATTGCACTATAAATTTAATTTGACATAATAGTTGAATTTCCTCCAAGAGTAAAGTTGGGTTCGTGGTATAACCTGTAAAAATGGTCGTCTTTAGCCTTAATTGAGCACCACTAGTGATAGTGTAACACCCCCAAATTGGGTCGCAGCGGAATAAGGGTCCGGGGCGTGTTACTTCTCAGATCAATAACACAAGATATATATAGAACGACCAAAAAGTCGTTTGAAAATGATACATTGGATTTAACAAAGTAATTGTTACATAAGCCCGAAGCTTAACTTGTTCACTTGATCGAAATACAAAGATTTTCAGCCCATAACATATAACAAAATGAAATGCGACAAAATCTTTAATGCATGGCATCCTAATCAAAACCACCAATGTATCCATCGCACCTCGTGCTTATTGATCCCTTGAAAAACATTGCTTTAAAACGTCAACAATAATGTTGGTGAATTCATAGGTTTGATAAATCATATATTGTAGGACCACAAGATCTCCCAAGTGTATGATAATGCAACAAATGCAGACATCATATAAATGTAATTACGTTGCTCTAAGCTCATGACACTGATGCTTGACATGTATGGATGCCAAATTAATGGCCTACTTTGCCCGTGGTGATGTTCTAACCCGCAACATCCTATATTCAACATGGGTTACTTCGTTTCACTGAGTGAAGCTAATCACCCGAACAGGGTTGATCCAAACCCAATATATCAATTTATAACATTTCGCGCTCGTAATTAACAGTTCAGGAGATGGCCTCAGATTGGGTTATCGCTACTTAGGCAACATGTAATCTAATTAAACTTAACCACTTTGTGTCCTGTTGAAAACAATTGCATGATATTCACCCCAAATAACTTTGTAAAAAACACAAAAAAGCATGTAAAACGAGGGGCTATGAACTCACCTTGAGTTCTGATAATCCAAATATCGCAGATAATGCGTCACGTAAAAGATCGAATGCAACCTAAATTATCATAGGTCGTATAAGTACTAATCACACTGTTAACTACTACCATGCATAATTCTATATAGCTAATCACCATCTAATTGTTTTGGAAAAATTGTGTTTAATAGGTAAAAACGTTTATAATTACCGTTTTAGTAAAACTGGCGTAACTTTCGCGTTTTAAGCCCGATTCTCGCGTTTCTTATGCCCATCTTTTCGTATTAAGACGGGTTATCATAAATTGACATTTTCGAATTTCGGACCTACTGGTGAACAGTAAAAATTACTGTTCACACCAGACCTTATACATATTTTTATCGATTTAATTGTCGTAAAACCCGTAAACGTCGTATTTTATTCGTTATAGCTCCGTTTTTAACGATTCTTTCGAGCACGTTCTCGTTATTGAAAGTTCTATATATTTATGAGGTTTACAAAAATATAACTTTCTGTCATGAATAGTAACTTTTATAAAAATAGTTTTATAAAAGTATTAATTGTTTTAAACTTGCGAAATTCATAACTGTTTCGTTATAAATTGAAAATTACGATTACTTATCATTTAGAATCCTTAAAAATATGTGTTATTTGTTAAAAATATCAACACTTTCTGTTTATAATTTTTATAAAAATGTTTTTATAAAAATTCATTTACGACTCCGTTTATTAACGTATAACTTGTTTTTAACGTAACTTTTTCGTTATTAATCCGTTTGACAAGTTTCTTACCTTTTCGGAATCGTCGTGAAATGTATTATCTTATAAAAACATAAAATGAGTATGTCTTATCCACGAATTTGGACAGAATGTTTGTGCTAGTTTGTTGAATCCATTTTTAACCTTTTCTTTATACTTTACCACTTTTGTATTTTTCCACAAGTCTTATATATCATATATGTTATATATCATTTATATATTAGAATTTATTTGTCCATAATAGTCCTCATATGTCCAAGTTACCAAGGTTAGCAAATCCATGATAACACTTAACACCATATTTTACTCAAAGATACCTAATTTACTAGTTTTGTCCATAATCATTTTTATACATAACCAAGTGTGTACAAGTGTATTTCTTCCAAGATAACTTTATTTTAGTGTTCAAGTAACATTAATATGAGTCCATAGTTAATCTTAACTTGTCTTATGTATTTCTTTAACTTAAAACATATTATGAAACTATGAAAACCCTAATTTACCCATAATCATGTTTACACCAAAACAACATGATACAATATTTTATCATCCTTTTTAACATGATATATGTATTAACACAACATATATAAAAGTAATCCATGTGATCATTTCAAGTAGAAATCTCATTTTCATGATAAAATCCTAAATGGTGATTCAAGCTAACATAGAATAACCATATGCATAAAAACTCATAAAATGCAAACATCAAGGTTTAAAGTAGACCTTATGATGAATGATGATGGTGACAAACAAATGCTAAACCCTTGTTTAGACTAGAAACCAAAGCTTGCACTTAAGAAAACCCTTGTTTTCTTAATAAAAACCCTAGCTTCCTTTTCTTGATTATTACTTGTAAAAGGTGATTCAATGGTTGGAAACACCTTAGAATGTCTTAGGATATATGTGTATAGGTGTGTATGGGTTGTATAAAATTTAGTATGGATTTGTTATAAAGGGTGGTTTGAGCCGTGGCTTAGAAGAGAGCCAAAGGGAAGAGTTTTTGATTTCTTTGTTAAGTGTTTATGCATGTGTGCTTATTTATCATATGTATACATGTATATAAGATGTAGATCTAGTCAAAGGAACATGGTAAGGTCTTAGGGATGGGTCTTTGGTCTTGGTCTTGGTCTTTGGTCAAAGAGACAAGGTATGGGTGTGCTTAATGCATATGTGATGAATATTGACCAAGTGGTAAGAGTTTCCTTATATTTCTTGTATAACTTTGTATCCATTGCATGAATTTCGGCATAATAGAGCTATACATGATATATTTGAGTAAATTTTATGTATTGGGTATAAATGTGGGTATTTGTTGAAGCGTAGAAAAGTTTGGTGTTCGCCCGGAGTGCCTAAACCCGCAATTTTATCGCGAAAAAACGTATACACTTTAACGTCTCCGATAAAAATATAACTGAACAAAGTTCATAATTATACTCATAAATGAAATTATATATCCCTTGCTTGATGTAAAAATTTATTGGTTGAATGCCCATTAACATTGAACGCTAATTTTTAAACTTATACCGATTTAAACTTAATTCATGAAATTACAAGCAAACGCGTACAACTCCTAAAAATAAATTAGTAATTTAATCGACGTTGTCAATGACTTGAAAACACAGGGTGTTATAGACTTCCCCCGTTAAACAAGCCTTGTCCTCAAGGCTCACAATGCAGCACTTGACGACGATGCGGTCTTGATGAAGAGGTGTGGGTATTTCTTCTTGAATTGGTCTTCACGTTCCCACGTGAACTCAGGACCTCTCTTGGAGTTCCATCGAACCTTGACTAATGGAATTCGGCTTCGCTTCAACCGTTTAACTTCACGGCCCACTATTTCTAACGGTTCCTCAACAAAATGAAGCTTGTCATCAAGATGAAGTCCATCCAACGAAACGGCTAATGGTTCATCGGCATGACACTTTTTCAGATTAGAAACATGAAACGTATTATGAACTCTACTCAACTTTTCTAGAAGTTCAAGCTTGTAAGCAACTTCTCCAACCCTTTCTATCACCTTAAAAGGTCCAACATACCTAGGGTTTAACTTCCCCCGTTTTCCAAAACGTACGACCCCTTTCCAAGGTGAAACTTTAAGCATAACTTTATCCCCGACTTGGAATTCCATTGGTTTACGCTTCAAGTCAGCGTAACTCTTCTGTCGATCACGAGCGGCTTGCATCCTTTGCTTGATCTGGATGATTTTCTCAGTGGTCTCTTGAATTAGTTCTGGACCGAGTATTTGAGCTTCTCCAACTTCAGTCCAACAAACAGGTGAACGACACTTTCGACCATAAAGTGCTTCGAATGGTGCGGCCTTGATGCTAGCGTGATAGCTATTGTTATATGAGAACTCGACTAATGGCAAATGGTTAACCCAACCCTTTCCAAAGTCGATTGCACAAGCACGCAGCATATCCTCGAGAGTTTGAATGGTCCTCTCGCTTTGCCCGTCTGTTTGTGGATGGTACGCAGTACTCATATCCAAATTTGTACCCAAAGCGTTCTGAAGTGACCTCCAGAAATTGGATGCGAATCTCGGGTCACGATCACAAATGATTGAGACGGGTATTCCATGCCTCGTGACCACCTCCTTTAGGTACAATCTTGCAAGTTTATCCAAAGGATCGGTCTCTCTCATTGGTGTGAAGATCGCAGACTTAGTGAGTCGGTCAACGATCACCCAAATTGTGTCATAGCCTTGAGACGTCTTAGGAAGCTTCGTGACAAAATCCATAGTGATGTTGTCCCACTTCCATTCGGGTATCTTGGGTTGTACCAACAATCCTGATGGCCTTTGATGTTCGGCCTTGACCTTAGCACAGGTCAAACACTTGCTAACATAAGTGGCTATGTCGGCTTTCATGTTGGGCCACCAATATAGCTTCTTCATATCTTGGTACATTTTGTCAGAACCCGGATGTATAGAGTACTTTGATTTGTGGGACTCGTGCATGATCACAGTCCGCAAATCGCCATAACAAGGTAACCAGCTCCTGCCATTGAGGCATAGGGTTCCATCCGCACGGGGTTCCAACTTTTCCGTCCTAATCGCTTCTGGAAATTTAGCGTTTTCAATCAACATTCCCCCAACGTCTTCACTCTTAATGTTATCTGGTTTTCGCGCTTCAGTCTGAGCATTTAAGATTTGTTTGGGAAGATACAAGCTAATAGTCATAACTAAGGCTCAAACTCTTAACGGGGGTTCTAGTTCTTTCCTGCTCAAAGCATCAGCAACGATATTTGCTTTCCCTGGGTGATAACGAATATTGCAATCGTAATCACTTAGCAACTCTAACCATCGGCGTTGCCTCATGTTCAACTCTTTTTGATCTAAAATGTGTTGCAAACTCTTGTGATCAGTGAACACTGTACACTTGGTTCCGTACAGATAATGCCTCCAAATCTTGAGAGCGAACACCACTGCACCAAGTTCTAAATCATGAGTCGTGTAGTTCTTTTCATGAATCTTCAACTGGCGTGATGCATAAGAAATCACTTTTTCTCTTTGCATTAACACAGCGCCCAAACCCTTGTTCGAAGAGTCGCAGTATGCAACGAAATCTTTGCTTCCTTCAGGTAAGGCAAGGATTGGTGCACTACACAATTTCTGCTTCAACAGTTGAAAAGCTGCTTCTTGTTTATCGCCCCATTCAAACTTAACCTTCTTCTGGGTGAGCTTGGTCATAGGTTTGGGTTTTGCAATCATCGAATATCCTTCGATGAATCTTGATAAATACACAGAAAGACCTAAAAAATTGACGAATCCCGTTGGTGACTTAGGAGTGCCCAATCTTTAATGGATTCGATCTTGGTAGGGTCCACGTGAATACCCTGGCTGTCAATCACATGACCGAGGAACTGTTACTTTAGGAATCCAAATTCACACTTAGAAAATTTGGAAACAACTTCTCTTCTTTAAGCGACTCTAAGATTAACTTATGGTGCTCTTCGTGCTCTTTTTTTTTTTTTTTTTTTTGTGTGTTCTTCAAAATATATTAGAATATGTCAATAAAGACAATTATCGAATTTATCCAAATATGGTTTGCACACCCGATTCATAAGGTCCATGAATCTCAACAGGTGTGTTGTCAAACCAAAGGGCATAACTTGAAATTCATAATGGCCATAACGGGTTCTAAAAGCGGTCTTCGGAATGTATTCTTCTCGAACCCTCAGTTGGTGATAACCCGACCTTAGGTCGATCTTCGAGTAGACACTCGACCCTTAAAGCTGTAAATAATATCATCAATTTACTTGGAGCGGATAAACTTGGTTTCTTTCACCGTCAGTTTATTCAATTCACGGTAATTCAATGAATTCGAAACGAGCCGTCCTTATTCTTGATTAAACAAGGACCGGAGCTCACAAGGTGAGGAAACTAGGTCTTATAAGCCTTTGTCAGATCAGTTTTTTTAGTTGCTCTGACACTCTCTTTCATTTCAGAAGGTGCCAATCGATTAGGCGCCCGAGATACGGGTGCAGCACCAGGTATCAAAATCGATTTGAATATTCTAATTGTCGAGTGAGGCTGGGGACCGGAAGTCCTCAAGAAATAATTCAGGAATAAATCTCAATCTATTGGTACATCCTCAAGGTGCTTCTTCTCTGACTTGTCTTCAACCTCCTTTGTAGTAACATGTGCCAAAAAGACTGGACATCCTTTTAGCATGTATTCTTGTGTTTTGGAGTACGAGATAATGTGCAGACGAGCCTCGTGTCCCCGGTTGCTTCCGTCACCGTGAACAATTAATGTTTCATTTCCCTAGGGGATACGAACGATCTTCTCGGCACACACAATGATTGCTTGGTACTTTGCCAACCAATCCATACCAATTATAGCATCGAAACTACCAAGTTCTACGGGCATTAAATTTATGTTGAATGGGTGGTTCAGGAGATTTAATGTGCAACCCCTAAGGATAGTGTTTAACCCAATTATTCTCCCGTCAGCTAGTTTGACATCATAATAGTGGATCTAAGTAGATGGGTGATACAATTTGGGAACTAAATGCAGTAGACACAAAACTCCTATCGGCACCAGTATCAAATAATATAGAAGCATAGCGGTTGTTGAGAAGGAACGTACCCGTCACGACGTTGGAGTCTGGGTTTGTCCCTGCATGTCCCACCGCATACACTTTGGCTGGAGCCCTGTCATTACCAACTTGATTTCCACGGTTTTTGTTGTTCTTCAGCTTTGGACATTCCCTCTTGAAGTGTCCTTGAACTCCACACTCGAAGCAAGTAGGTTTCTGGCCTGACCCAGTGCCCCTTTGATTGTTAGCATTGTTGGCATTTCCCGCACTCCTACAGTCACAGGCAAAATGGCCAAATTTGTTGCATTTGTGGCATTTTGGAGCACACGGACCGTCATGGTGATAGTTGCATTTAGTGCATAGGGGTTTAGATCCCCTGTATGGCTTCTTTTCACCTGTTCCTGCAGTATAAGCCCTGCCAGTGTTCTTTCTCTTATTCTGTTGTTGTTGGTTTTGATTGTTTCAGGAAGTATTTTCAAACTTCCTTTTGTTCTCAACCTGTCTTTCAGTCATGGTGCTGACTTTCTTATCCATTAGTTCAGTGGCATTTCATCGCCTTTGCATGGTTACGGCTTTGATGCTATATATTTCCATGGATCATGTTCGGGCAATCCGCCGATCGTACTTTCAATCTTGTCAGACTCCTCAGGAAACATCTTATATCACATAGCAGTGTAGTTCCTAGAAACGTGGTTGTTACCCCTATTCACATCAGTACCGCTTCACTTTCAAATTCCACAATTCAGGTCTCGAGCTTTTTAATCTCGTTCCTTAGACAGTAATTGTCTGTCCAGTTTTCTTTCTAGATCGGTCCAAGTCATTGACATATGCAAATTCAATGACTGACAGTCATTATACATTGGGCATTCCACCTTGTTAGAGCACCTGCTAGAAGAGTACAAGTGGAAAACTTAATCTGATTTTCCATAGAGCAGTTGCTTATGCGGAAAACAATCTCCATCCTTTCGAACCATTGAGTTATTTCAACAACTCCCTCAGTGCCTTTGAAATTTAGAGGTTTGCATTTCATAAAGTCTTGGTAAGTGCACTCTCGAGCAACACGTTCAGTCCTTCTGCCACCCGTTCCCGAAGTATGGCTGGCATCGCCATTCCTGTTTGCATCACGTGATACCAAGCGAGTGACTCCTTGGTCTTTCAGTGCATGCTCTCGCGGGGGCATTAGTGGAGATGTGGGTGGTGGTTGATGTTGGGGCTGGGGTTGTTGTGACCGGTGTTCACCTTGTGGCTCGTTTTGGTTCCATTTTCTTCAATCACAAGAAATTACAATAACCCGTTAGATTTCATAAATTCATAACTTGACATGACATTATTACATGATAAATAAAGTGAGATTACTTCACAAGTGAAATTTACAATGAATTGTTATATTCCATAAAAATGTTTATAACCAAATCGAATTTCTATTCATAAACAAAATCGATTATAGACGTGACTTAATACATCCTATTCCATATATAAATTAGAAATACATATTGAATGGTTCTGATACAAAATGATCATAATGATTAGGTTACACAAATTAACATAACAACTAAAGCCTACTAGACGATGAAACCCGTAATACTTCGTTAGGATCTATACAAAATGACTAGCCATAACATGATTTAATCTATGAACTGCTACCAGCCTCCTCTGGGAGCTTTGGCTGTGCAGGACCTCCAGCGGGTCCATGCTGTCCCTGCAGTGCGGTAACCTGTCCCTGTAGTGTGGTCACCTGTCCCTGTAATGACTGCATCACTGTCAATGTCTGTATAAGTTGCTGCTGTCGGGTACGATCAGCTGTCCTCAACTCTCTCATCTCTGCAGATCTCCTATGGTCTGCCTTCAGCATCTCTGAAGTCACATCCTGTCTCCTGCGATCAGCAGCATGCAACTCTCTAATCTTTGACATCTGACCCAGTACGGTAGTGCGCAGTGACATAACCTTTCCGTGGACAAGATCACTCGCATCATCGATGCCTCTTAGCCTTCATGACAATTCTAGCTCTGTTCCAATCAGATGACGTGTATATGCAATGTGCTCGTCTGTCTCTAAACAACCATATTGAGCGACAGCCAATTAGTTGTTCTCTGACTCTGTTCTCTTATTCTAACCACTATAAATTCTTCCGTGGTTGCCCTAACCCTAGTCTCAAATGTTGTCATATGTCGACCCAACTCCGTGTCAGTACTAACTGGTGCCCCCTGCAGGGTCTCAACTATCTCATCCCACGAGTCGGTGATCTATATCAAAATTTCTCTCAGGATACGCCGGATCTCCCTATCCATAGTTAGCTACAAAGCCATAGTCTGCCTAATGACCTCCATCCGGTTCTTTTAGCAGCTGCAGATGAGCTCTCTCCACCTCGTATTAAGACAAGAAGCGTTACCTAACCTATTCTTGAGGTGGTAAGGTAACCTGGGTCTGTAATCCCTACGACTTGCAGAGGGGTAGTAGCATGGTGGTGTGAAGTAGGAACATGATATGAGCAAGGTGGTGGTGTATCCCTGATGATTGTGCATTGATTGGTGGGGGTGAGTATGATGGGTGGGTGGTAATGGCAGAGTATGGGAAGTAGATGCGGCCTCAGTTTAGGCCGGATCATAGGCATCTCGATAGCCTACATGAAACGAATGAGGCTAGGAGTGGTGCTGGAGATAAACACAGGTGAGGGTGGTGATAGTGCGTAGTGTTGGGAGATGGTAGCAAGGGGTAGTGGTGGAGAATGGATACGGGGAAGTGGTGAAGACATGGGGAGAGTGGTGATGGACGGTGGGAGTAGTATAGACGTGCTCTGTCTGCACCTCTACATCAGGACCATACTGGGTAGGTATCTGGGAGAGATAGGAATTCCTAACTGTCACACGTTATGCAGGGATGTGGTGGTGGGTTGTGGCCGCAGATCATAAGTCTTCGAACGGCTCTGTCTCCTTCGCAGATAGGGCCTGATCCGTAGTTGGTAAAGCAACAACTACAGAGTCGGTAGGAGCTGGGTGCTCCTCCTCTCCTCATCCTCATCAGCCTCTATGTCAACATCATCATCCTCATCCTCCTCCGATGGCTCATCCTCATCGTCTTCGTCATCTCCTCCATCAGCAGGATAGTCAACAGGATCCTCTATCGGGGTCCTATAGTACACTCACCTCCACCCTCCAGGTCAGCCTCAGGATCAGAATCCGGGACAGAGTCAGGTGACTTGAGAAAAACCAAAACCGAAAAACCAGTGGGTGAGGCAATCCTCAGCATATAGCTGATCCTCAGCATCAATCTCACTCATAAGCAATGCTCTGGGTCTGGAAACGCATCTGGCGAGGTGGGTTTGATGCCTGCTCTGGCTCCTTGGCCAGGCACGTAATCTGGAGAGGGTAGGGCCTGAAGAGCGGCCTCCATGTATGGGTCCTCTGGCATCCCAGGTAGCTCAAGGTACTCGTGATCATCGGCTCTCGGTGATCCTATGTCTGATAGATCCTCAAATGGGCTGGAAACCCCCGTGTGTGTAACCCTCGATTCATCCAAATCTGATATGACTAAATTTGAAAATTCAAAATAGCTTATATTAGTATTTAATATAAGACGCTTATAGTAATATACATGTATATCATAACATGAATATCAATTATAAATGCATCTAGTCCAACCAACTAATGCAACAAGTAGTGTATGCATGAATGTATGCACATATGTATGTCCCATGTAAAACCCCTTTGTATGAATTCGATGTTTGAAAATGGTTATAGTCCAGCAAAAACATTTGACCTGGTTCTCTATAACCTTGGCTCTTGATACCAATCTGTAACACCCCCAAATTGGGTCGCAACGGAATAAGGGTCCGGGGCGTGTTACTTCAATGATCAATAACACAAGATATATATAGAACGACCAAAAAAGTCGTTTAAAACTGATACATTGGATTTAACAAAGCATTTGTTACATAAGCCCGAAGCTTCACTTGTTAAAAATACAAAGATTTCTAGCCCATAACAGATATACAAAATGTAATGCGACAAAATCTTTAATGCATGATATCCAAATCAAAACCACCAATGTATCCCTTGCACCTCGTGCTTATGGTGACCATGCCACTTTTAAGGCATTGTGAAATTGTTAGCCACTATATCATTTAAAAAAAAACTTTTCCTCATTATCATTTATTTACTTATAAATACCTTTTATATTTCAACATTTTTAAACACCAACTTCAAATTTATATTCTCTACTCCCCATTATCGATTTTTACACTATCAGCAGATTTTGTTCTAAAACACATCTTAGTACAAATGCCAAAACTTTTCATGTTGGATAGGTTCCCTCAGAGAAGATGGCACTTTTAACGGCACATTAACTATAGGTCTAGCTTAATAAAAGTGTCTACTTTCGCCTTTAAAAAGTTATATTTCAAAAACTAATTCATATTGCATAAGAGCACAAATCTATACAAAAGGTTGTTGCTCCTATAGTGAAGCCTTTGCTAAGCACAAATCTACACAAATATAAAGTTTGTTTATTAAAGTGTATGCTAACTGACTTGCTTTTTATTGTAGAATCCCCATCTTTGCTACAGCACATCGCAGCACCTTCCTAAGCTTCATGAATCCCGATTTCAAGATACTTTTTTCCTTTTCTCGTTCAGATAAACCTGTCGCAACCCGGACAATCTTAAAGCGATCCACAATGCCATTTTCATTAAACGTATCCCTCAATGCAACGTTAAATCCTCTGTCAACATTAATGTTTTTCATACATGGAAACCCAATCCATCAGCACCCTTGACTACATTTTCAAATAATCGAAGTTCCCGCCAACAGTTCGATCAATGAACACTCTGTTCGAGCCTGGCTCAAGATTTGGTTGGGCTTGTTTTGTGCACACGAGTGAACCACAAGCCCCATGAATTTTTTGTTCTTTACAGAGACTCGTCAGGTAAAAATGTCTAAAGTGTTGTTATGGCCATTGGTATGAAAGTATGGCATCCGCTACTTTATCATTCGGGGTTCTAACCATCCTTATGAATCTTTGCTCACTCAACTCCAAGACCATGGCTTACTCAGAAGAAAGGGTACCACCACCACCAAACAAATGCATTAGCCCAAACAAACTAATAATATAGATCAAATCAAACCATATTTTTTTTATTAACTTAACTTAAAACCAAAGAATTGAGACGATGCAGTACCATCCATATTAGATTATTCTATTTGGATTTTAATCATTTTCCCACCTTCCCTAACCTACAAAGCTCCATTAACCGACTCATTAAACAATAGCGAATTATCGGAATCATCACTCTTTTTCTTTTTACAATAAAAAAAACACTATAAGGGCTCCTTTTCGCCTTCTTCGATGAGTCCCCGTTACCACAATTCTAAAAGGGATTTTTGTTAGATATAACAATATTCTGAATACCCATATCATAAATAGTCTTGTCTTACCCATTATTGTGTGATGATGACGATACACTAAAAGCTGCCAACTCCTTTGATTTGTTTAATGGCCGACTTTGGATATTTTGACATGTTTTTTGAACATGAGTCATGCAAATTGATTACGGACCATACTTTGTTTGGGTCTTATTGTTTTGGACCAGATGACTTCTTTAAGGTCTTTATTAGCTCTTTGAGCTGATAGTCTTTGCAACAATGTTGTATTTTAAGAATGGTACTCTTCTTCGGATATGCTGTTTGCATACAATAACTTTCTGTAACAAAAAATGTAACAAAAAAATTAACTTTTCGAGAGCCTTAAAAAAACCATATCAGAATATGTTTAAAATCATGTTACTATCACATATTGGCAGCAAAAAGATGCACATTTACCAAAATACATCGCATTATTATCGAATATTTGATACTATTGCAATAATTCATTAAAACCAAAAAAGAACCATGGTTTATTGACATTAGCAAAAAAAAAAATTCACAGTTGATCTCATAGAATCACAGTCTAAACACGCCCATAGGGGATCGAACGCATGGAGAGCATTATTCCTTCATGCGATCAGGTCCTCATTCATCACTCTAAAGTTGTTGTGAAACATATTGTCCAACTTACCTTAATTAGCTCTGTAGTGGGTCAACAGTTAAGCAAAATTGTAAATAAATATTAAATGGGTCAAACGGGGAGGTCATTCGAATGGGTTTTAGTAATTATATTGTATTTATGAAATGTTTTTTGGCCAAATATTTCACTCGATCATTTCAACAACTTTGAAATTTCATGATTTATTTCCTTTTTTTTTGTTTCCCCGTTTACTATCACATCATTTTGTCCTGTGGGAACCATATCATTTGATCAGTTAAACCTTTGTTAAAAATTATCTAAAATATACAACAAAGGCTCTTATGACAACAATTATTCCTTATACTAACATACTAACTATCTATTTCATTAAATAATTAGTCTAAGAGGCTGATATCATTATTGCGTACATTTAGAAACAATACGACAAACTCAGGCATATAATACTATGAATCCATGACTAATAACAAATAACAATCAAAATGCGGCTTCACCTAGTTTTGCTTTATATGGTCCATCCACTTAAAATTCAACAAACCATTCGCTATGTGTTGCATATGTGTGGTTAATAGGAATCTGGTGAAGAAAAAAATGGAAAATGACAATCTGTATACCATGTATCTAAACTTTAAGAAAATCATATTAAGAGCTTTTAGCACGGAATGTCATGTTTAAGATCATACTCTTGAGCTTAAAGTGACGTCTAAAACGGGTAGAATCTCAGTATGCCAAAAATGTGGCTAATGTAAATACAGAGGAATATAGTTAGGTAGCATACAAATTATAATAAGGTGAAATATAAATATGATTAAGTGCACTGAGTTAAGATTGGAACAATACCTGGGAATGACAACCTGTAGCATGGATTTTCATTTAAAACACAAAAGGAATACTTGTCATTGTCAACCTCAGTTATAGACGCTTAACCTGTATGTCTAAAGGATTTGCTTCTAATATAGCCCACGAACCGAATCGAAGCCTTACCACGAAACTTGACGCGAGATCATTGAACTCCAAATTGTGTCAGCTTTCTATATCAATTGGTGTAAGAATGTGTTTCAAAGACACGTCATTGTGATCTCCACCCACGAACCAAACTCAAGTCCCCAACCAAACTTCAAACATGAGTGTGATTGCAGATTATGGTTGATGTTGCCGATCCCAACACCGGTTGATTACCAAACAGCTTCATCTGATCATCATCACATACATAATCATCAGCACATATTAAAATCAGAATACAAAGAATAATAAGGGAAATATATATGTGTCCTCTTCAACTCTGTATTTGCTTTGTTTATTGTTTCATCTGAGTTGCAATAAATAATTGTCCCAACCTGAAATATCGTCTTATAAATTATATGTTTTATGCAGATTTTCTGTACCTATAATATCATCTTATAAAATCTTATATCGGAAAAACAAAAATGCCTATAAGAAACCTTTTTATTTTTCCTAGAAGTTGTTACCAACCTGCCCTTTTTGTCAGTCTACTTTTAAGTATATGGCAAGAATGGCCCAGCTTTTGCTTGAGCACAACACGCTGACTTGCTAAGCTGACCATTTTAAGGCTTCACTGATGTTACTACATGCACGTTCTATCTCCAGTTTCCAAGGTGCTTAAGAAGTCGGTTCATTTGCAAATTGAACTTTTCAGTGGCTTGCATATTCAAGGACCGTGTGTGCTCAAACAAAGAGGTGCAATGCTTGTGAAGGCGTCTGCAGAAAATATCAAAATATAATTAGCTGCATGTGGTGTTAAGTTTTAATAGAAATTAAGGATCTCATGAAATTGTTACCATAAATTCATACCTGTTTGGATTTGTTTACCAAGCAAGTAGATAATTGTGCAACCACCCATACAATTGGATCGCTAAAAGTTTCATGGTTGTTTGAGATTACCTGCATAGAAGTTTCTTGACATTTCTGCAAATAAATAAAGATAATCATAAGGAATGTATTACAGACAACACGTAAATTATGAGACCTACTTGAATATGACATGGTGGTAACCAACAACCTGATATGGTGCTAGTCAGTTAGAACCTAGTAGTAATTCATGCTTACTAAATGATTAAGGTGTCAATTTTAGTCACATTTAATCTCAAACGGGTCGAACTGGTTAAACTATAAGAAGTGCTAAATGGGTAGCATGGGTCAAAAGGATCATATTTCATTTTTTATCCATCAGACCTTCTGACCATTTGATTAAAGAAATTAGATTATAACTGAAAGATAAAATCGTCATAATATTATTTATAAAACTAATAATAAACAACTAATCTCGCCTGGACTAACCTCGAGCTTGTCGTTCTTGATATTTTTTGCATGATGAACGTAATATAATGTGTTGAGCTTGTTAATAAGATCTTCATTTGCCATCACCTACAACCATGAGTCAATGACGACAAAAAACAGAGGTATATAAAATCGTGGTCACAAAAATTACAGATATAAACACACACAAAATTACCTGAAATATAAATGTAATTGGTTTTTTACATGCCTAAAAAGTGGAAAAGCCTATTCAAAGTTTCCTACAAATCAAATAATAACACAAATTAAAAATAGACATGAAATTCAAAATAAATTACTTAGTCATAGAGATACAAACCTGTGAAAAAGAAGATGAAGATGACAGATCAGCGTATATTCAACTTAAAAATGTTCAATTTCAAACAACAAACTGGAGGCTGATTCAATGTTTCCTGCAAATCAAATGATTTAATAACAAAAATTAGAATTAGCTATTACATTCAAAATGAATGTTTACTCTTATAGTCTTATGGATACAAACCTGTGAAGAAGATGAAGAAACTAAAGAGCCAATTAATTTGTTATTAACAATTGATTTAAAGACTGGTTAGTGTTTAGAGAGGGAGAGAGGCGGTTTTCAATTTAGGAGAATTGTTCGGTATATGATTTGGGGAAAGCCAGTGTTTGTTTTGGTTTGAATAATGTACACCGAAAATTATGCAAAAAGGTTTGACTAATTAGTAAGTATATACTTTAAATACATTTTAATTCAAAAATTGTATTGTAAAATTACCAAAGTAGACACTCTAAAAATTCAGCATTTCTTTTTCATAGGGGCATTTATGGTCTTTTTCAAGTGCTATATATTGGAATATATAGAAAGTATACCCACATATTAACATACGTAACTATAAAATAACACATATACGCAATCATGTAAGCATCTAGTAAAACTACTAATGCAAACAACTAGTGTATGTATGTTCCGTAAAAACCCCTTTGTATGAATACAATGTTTGAAAATGGTTATAGTCCAGCAAAAAACATTTGACCTGGTTCTCTATAACCTTGGCTCTTAATACAATCTGTAACACCCCCAAATTGGGTCGCAGCGGAATAAGGGTCCGGGGCGTGTTACTTCATAGATCAATAACACAAGATATATATAGAACGACCAAAAAGTCATTTTAAAACCGATACATTGGATTTAACAAATATTTGATACAAAAAGCCCGAAGCTTTAACTTGTTCCTGATTATTATTACAAAGATACTGGTTCACAACACGTGAGTTTCCCAAAACATAATACAACCATATCTTTAGCATGACTTCCCAAAACAAAATCACCAATGTATCCTTGGCACCTTATGCTTACTGATCTCCTGAAAAAACTTTGCTTTAAAATGTCAACAATAATGTTGGTGAATTCATAGGTTTGATAAATCATAATATGCAGGACCGCAAGACTTTTCCTGTGATCATGCAACACATACAGACATCACAAAACCATATTACATTTTCCTAAGCTCACAGCAGTTATTTTGCTGCCCGTACAGATGTTGTAACCCGCAACATCCAAGTCCGACATGGTCAACGTTCGTTCCCGGTGATAGCTAATCACCCAAACGGGGAGGTTAATCCCAATAGATCTATTTATAACATTCGCGCTCACATAATGTAATTAACAACTACATCTATGCAATTGACAGTTCATGAAAATGGGCTCAGGAGGGTTATCGCTACTTAGGCAAACACATAATAGTCCAAATATCACAGATAAAACGTCACGCAAAATGTTAGATGCAACCTATTTAAATTAAGGTCGTATAAGTACCGAGTACTTTAATTAATAACATTGAATATAATCTTATAGTTGTTACATCGTACTATCGTTTGGGCTATCATAATTAAAGAGGTCATGACATGACGTACGAGGAGTTAGGACACTTTAAATCGTAAATCCAACAACTCGTCGATACGCCATCCGAAGAGGCCTCATTATGAAACTCCCTAGTAATATAGTACTTTGATAACCACATATAATTCTATATAGCTCAATCACCATCTAAAAGTTTGAGTGAAAACATATTTATAATTGTAAAACATTTATAAATATCTGAATAATGTAATTAAAGTTATTCCTGGTAGGGTATTAGTTACTCCTGGTAGTGTTGTTACTACTGGTAGTGTTGTTACTACTGGTAGTGCTGTTACTACTGGTAGTGCTGTTACTACTGGTAGTGCTGTTACTACTGGTAGTGCTGTTACTACTGGTAGTGCTGTTACTACTGGTAGTGTTTTAGTTTATTTTCTAAGTCTGACCCGACTATAATGACCCACTAAATCACATTTTCATGACTCGGGTTCTAAAGAGAATTTATGCGAAACGATATTTTGAACAACTTTCCAGTTCTGTCCGAGACCCGAAACTCGACCGAAATGGGCGAAAAAGCACTCGCATCAGATCTGATGCAGTGTATTAATTACCAAAAAGCCAGATTTTTGCCCCCGCCTTACGACCCGTTATCACTCGCTTTTAGACTTAAAGAACCTCGCGGGGAAGTAAAACGACCTTCCGAACGACTTTCATGTTTCGGCCGAAGGCCGAAACGGACTCGAAAGTGCCGCAAATACCATTTTAAAATCCGGACAGAAACCACTAACTTAACAAATGCTGGATTTTTATACTTC
Organism: Tanacetum coccineum; assembly: GCA_026074375.1. NCBI lineage: Eukaryota > Viridiplantae > Streptophyta > Magnoliopsida > Asterales > Asteraceae > Tanacetum > Tanacetum coccineum. The sequence goes on along the minus strand of BQNB010054809.1, from coordinate 1,396 downwards.
GAATATATACCTCGTTTTCGCTCTAACTTTTTCGTTATAAATCCGTTTGACAAGTTTCTTACCTTTTCGGAATCGTCATGAGGCGTATTATCTTTATATGAGGTCAAACCTACTGTATGAAATTCGAATTAAAACAGCCCTTTAATTATCCAAATGTATTCATTTATAAAAAGCTTGTTTTATTAACTTTATAAACCCTAATTTATACTTAAACATGTTTATACTTAAACCATATGTTAACATACTTTTACATTCATTTTTCCATGATATATATGACCATATGACATAAGAAAAAGTGCATAAATTCATAAACATAAGTGAAAACTCATTTTACATATTAAAAAGTCCTTAGTGGTGATTTAGCCATAATTAACATATAACACATAAAATCATAAAAAGTATAAAGGAATTAGGAAGACCTTAGGGATGATGTATGAGATGTGAAATGAATGCTAAACCCGTGTTTAGACTCAAAACCAAAGCTTACAAGCTTATAAACCCTAGATTAGGTTTGAAACCCTAATCTTCCCTTTTCTTCCTTAATCCTTGCTAATGATGATCCAAGGCTTGTAAATGATTTAGTGTGCCTTAGGATTGATGTGTAAAGGGTTGTATGGATTGTATAAAAGTTTTGTATGGATTGCTTAGGGTTGTTATTTTGGTTGTGGCTTTTGGCTAGGAAATGAGAGAAAAGAGTGTGATTTTTATAAGTGAAAGTGTATGAAAAGTTTACTTAAGAGTGCATGTATTTATAGGAAAATGTTATAAGATATTTACTTGCAAAGTTTGACCAAGAATTTTAAAAGGGGGGGGGTGTCTTGGGCCGTGGGTTCAAGGGGACAAGGGAGGAGGGGAACAAGGGCTTTAAAGCTTATGTTTGTTGGTTCCCTTAAGTAGGAATCATCCCATGAAAGTAAGGAGGGTGTTTTCCACTAGTTAATCTTTTCTTTTATATATTTACTTGCATTTTATAAAAAGAAAGTAAAAGTAAAACTTTTAATTAAATGTAAAGTGTAGTTTATTTTTATAAAAGTATGCTCGTAATGTCTTTGTTAATTTGTACATATACATTTATATAGGACATGTATATGTATGCTCATATGCATAAAGTTTCATAAACTTTGTTCATTTTATATAAACGTATGTTTTTGTTGAAGCGTACGTTAATTTTTAGGGTTCCGAGAAAACCTAATTGTCATTTATCGCGAAACGTAAACACTTTCACGTATCCGATAAAGTAACTTGTGAAACGTTAATAATTATTCTCAAAATAATTGCTTAACCCTTGTTTGACGTAAACAATAAACAGATGTGGGCATTTCTTCCGGAATTGATCCTCGCGTTCCCACGTAAACTCAGGACCTCTCTTGGAGTTCCATCGGACCTTGACTAATGG
>BQNB010054808.1:0-39392 GCA_026074375.1 Tanacetum coccineum | reverse complement strand
ATAAGAATGTGTGTATGACTTTCATGTGTTATTTATAGCTAGATATGTAACTTAAAGATATTAAATTACTACGTGTAAAGACACTCTTTTAAATGCTAAGAAAATCAAATGGACTATGAAGTTTTTTTTACAAACTTAATAATGTGATTTAAGTGAGTATTTAATAAATTAACATGACATTTTATAACTTTCACAACTAACTATTTAGCTAAACATTGGTGTGTTTTGAAAATCAATTGCTCAACAATTTAAGTGAGTATTTAATATAACATTAACATGACATTTTATAACTTATACAACTTTCATAACAAGGGTTACAACACTTCAATACTGCACATTAAGTAAGAGGACTTTGTATACACAATTAATGGTGTGGGTTATGTACAAACTTCATAGCTATGGTTACAAAACTTAAAGCTTTCATATTTAATAAGTGTAGTGAATCTTTAAGTATATAAGATATAAAAAGAAATTAGCAGAAACAAAAAGTTTTTAAGTGAAAAGTCTCCATCTATGACCTCGTGCTACTTATCACAAGTCTCAGACCATAATTTTTTTAAGAGGAGGCAAAAGTTTAGAGTAAATGTCAAGTCGGGTCATGTCACTAACTCGGCCTTTGTTGATGTGATGACAGTGAGTTTACTTTAAATAAAAGTGAACTTGCTTAGTACAACCTAGAGGTGCGCAAACCTGTTAACCAGTTTCGGTTTCTGTTCGGTCAACTGGAACCTGTTTTGGTCAACAAACCGGTCCAAACCGGTTCGGTTTAGAACCAGTCGGGGACTGGTAAAACCGGTTCGCACTTAACCGAGGACCGGTTCGCAGACCGGTCCAGCCGGTTCCTAACCGGTTCGCAAACCGGTTAACCGGTAAAACTGGTTTTTTCGATTTATGTTATTTTTTTCGGTTTTTATGGTTTTATACCCAATAAACTGAATAAACTTCAACTTTTATTTAATAGAACACATAATACATCGAAAACGAAATACCTCGAAAGGGAAAATACATCAAACATAATACATAAACTTAAAACATAATACATCGGATGATCTAGTCGGACTCGGACAAAGTCATATCATATATTTCTTCTCCTCCACTGGATCTAGCCTCACTAGCAGCTTCATCGAGTGCTACTTCTTCATCCGAAAGTGCTATCGCTTCATGTTCTAGCACCTCTTCTTCAAAGATTTATGCTTTAAAGTCTAAGCAGATTTCAAGATTAGATGTGTGCCGTTATGTTGCATCCAGGTGATCCTTTAGACACATACACATTTCTAAAGAAGCTGGTGTTAGTCTTGTTCTTCGGATTGATAACACTCTACCACTTATTGAGAAAGCTGTCACACCCCGACAATGGCGAAAACTCGGGAATGCAACATAATGATCAATCATAACACAAGATACAAAATAGAGAAAACTACAATGCATAAACTTCAAGTGTTACGAAGACCATCAACCTCGAACAACCTCGAGTGATATCCCAAATCACTATCAAAATCCACAATCTCTTACAATTTACCAAAAGCCCACACAGGGGTCCAAATTCAAACTTAAACCAAATCTTCCAAATACTAAAACCAAATAAAATAAACAAGCAAGACTTCACATGAAAATCCACACGGGATACTTCTAAGCCTGCTATCACACATCACCAAACTATTCCTCTTTCACTTCACCTGAAAATGATACTCGAAAACGTCAACAATAATGTTGGTGAGCTCGTAGGTTTGACCTTAAACCCAAAAGCTGTGCCAATATTTCAAACAATGGACAGTAGTGCTATATGACAGTGAATATATATGCAAACAAACCATAGCATCACCGCTAATCAATAACCATATGTCACTTACGCACCTAAAGGGCCTACCATCTAGAGCACTAAAATTAGGGCAGGACCACACACAAACTCGGGTAGGCGTACCCATCCGCTCCAATAATCACACAAATACTGGGTAGGCATACCCATCCGATCCAAACAATCATGCAACACATAATATTCACATAGCAGTCATAAGCACATATCTTGTCTCAAAAACAAAACCACATTTCGCACAGATCAATTCAAAACATTTCAAAACACATTTAAGTATCATTTCCCCCCAATAGAAAAGACACTAAAAATGGGGCTACGAGAACTCACCTCAAGCAAGTCTTTAGCAACCAAATCTCAATCACACAAGCAAATGCAACGACGCCCTCACACGACCTAGTCCAGTTAATGTCCCAATTTAATCATCCATTTCCAAAACAATCTTTACGTTTGATGCATAGAGTTTAGACGCGTTGTACAATTACTCATAACAATTTAGTGGTGTGATGGTTGACGACATATCCCAACAATCATATCAATCTCATTACTCAATAATACATACTTATACTATTTTAGAAAAATAGATAAGTAATATGCGTAAATATTTATAATTAATAATTATAAATATATCTCGGTAAGTCCATTCGGTAACCTTAGTCACCGTGAAAATAATCATATTTGAGAAGTTTCGAGAAAAATTATATTTTTCGTCTTTTAGTGAATTTATTAAATTAATAAAATAATTAAATAATATTTTATTATTTAAAATTCAAAAATCATGTTTTTAGGTAAAATTTCTAAGTATAAACTTTTTACGAAATTTCGACATGACCCGTAAGCTCATACAACGTTTTCCAAGGTTTCAAACCTTATTTTCAACACTTTTTACCAATTCGACACTTTTCGGCAAAATTCTAAAATATCAATCTTTAACGATTACTAAAACGTTTTTCCAAAATATCGTTCAATATCACTTTGTAAATACATTTTTACTTTTAAAAGTCTGTCAAAACTCTTAAAATGACTAAATATCGCTTATTGGGCTTTAAGGCCCAATAAGGGTCCATTAAGATATTTATAAATCCAAAATACGATTCAAGTCCAAAACCAAGGTCCATTTACATACATAAGCTTATACTAATAAGTAGAAAATAATTCGGACCACAATAAGCCTTCCCATTAAGCCATGGCTTAATTAGGCTTATTGGGCCGTGAGTCCATAAGCTCCACAATACACATATTAAGCTTAATCATAAGCTAATAAGCTACGTATCACATTCGGTTAATACCATAAGCTATAAAAATAGTCCACAGACATACGCCATATCACAAATAAAATCAAAATCACTTTCCTAGTGATTTTGAAAAGGGACGTGGCATTTAAGCCCAAAATAAGCCATGAAATAGCTTAAAAATAAGCCTGAATAAGCTATACAAGCTACTATCAAAAATAAGCTTTTTAGCAACATATGTTATTCAACCATCACGACCACAACATCAAAACTTGTAACACCTCCAAAAATGGGTCGCAGCGGAATGTGTTTTCGGGAGCATTTCTTCATAATACCATTGCTCAAGTCATGAGAGAACGACCTCTAACTTTGTCGTTTGAAAAGAAATCTTGAATTATTTAGACTCCAATGCACATCACATAAGCCAAGCATCTAATTCACCTGAGAAAAACATGCTTAAAAAGTGTCAACATAAAGTTGGTGAGTTCATAGGTTTTTGTAACTATGAATGTTGAACCAAAGTTTTGTAAAGTATGTATGACTGTTTCAATCTTTGTATGTTCCCTAAAATGTATGTATGCATGTTGTAAATCAAAGAGTTATAAAGTGTGCATGACCATTTCAATCCCCAAATAGTCACAAAAAGTTAAGTATAGTTGGACCCCCATTGTTCAAAGTATGTATTGTCACTTTATTCAAGGCAACGTAAATATTCCTGTGTGTATAAAACAATGATTACGATTACTCTAAGTTCATGAAACTGCTGCGTAGACTCATATATATGCCACTTTATTCAAGGCACCATAATTGTTCGTGTTTGTGTAAATGTTGTGCTCCGACATGCTATAACGTTCGTTTGCCCGGTGATAGCTAATCACCCGAACGGGGCTGTCACACCCGAATAGATCTATTTCATAACATTCACGCTTACCCTCCGAGTAATTCACAGTTCAATCCGCTTAAGCTAATCCGTAATCATTTGGGTAAAAGTAAAGTAATGTCCTTGTTTTTAAAAATAAGTAAAACAAGCAATGTATTTCGTCCCAAAATAAGTAATTGAGTATGTAGACCAGTTTGTAAAACGAATTGTAAATGCACATGTAATGAATTCAAACCCATCATGTAAATGAAGTTGGTAACAAGCATGTTCTCAACCCAAAAGTTGTAAAGTATATTGTAGAACAAGTAAAACGTGAGGCTATAAACTCACCTCGAGTGAATGAATCGATAATGTAAATCACAAACAGGAAGTGCGTCACGAATACGCCCGAATGCAACCTAATTAATTATAGGTTATATGAGTACTAAGTACTTTGAATATCTAATACCGTATATAATTTTATATAGCTACATCACCATCTAATTGCATTTGTGAAATCATATTTATAAAGTAGAAACGTTTATAAATATCTCTTTAGTAAAAATGGCGTAACTTTATCGTTTTAAGTCTGTTTCTTACGTTTCTTATGTCCACGCTTTCGTATTAAGACGAGTTATCAAAATATTATATTTTCACATTTTAAGTCCTTTGGTGAACAGTACTTTTACTGTTCATATACTTTTATAATAAATTTAACTATCATAAACTCGTAAACGTCGTATTTTATTCGTTTTAACTCCGATTTTAGTGATTCATTCGAGCACGTCTTCGTAATTAAAAGTTTTATCTAACTGATGTATTTTTTTAAAATGTATCTGAGATGAGTAGTGATTTTTACTGTTCATAGTTTATATAATTATTTTTATAAACTTTAATTATCGTAAACACGGAAAAATCCATAACTCCTTCGTTATTGATCCAAAAATTATGATTCTTAATGTTTTGGAATCCTAAAAATATGTAATATCTGTGAAAAATAACCATTTGTATATATCAGAAGTGAAACTTAAAAGTGTTTATAAAATTTCTTTTATAAACGCGTTTATTATCGTATAACTTGCAAATGCCGCATCTTTCTCGTTATAAATCGGATTTTTGAGTTTCTTACCTTTTTGGAATCCTCATGAGATGTAATATTTTATAAAAATATAAAATAAATACATTATTTTTCGAATTTGATCAGACCCTTTTTGATATTTTTGTTAAAATGTGTTTAAACTTGTTTTTGTAACTTTTTAGTTTAGTAACTTTGTTACAAGTCCTTTACAACAACTTATACCACATGTATTACATACTTAAGGTCTTTAGTTCATGATTTGTCTAAATATTATCCAAGATTCACAAGATCCATAAGTCTACATACTTATTTGTTCATAAACTTTAATAAGTACACTTTTTAAGTAACTAGTTTATATATATTTTTTATACATAAACCACACTTGTACAATACTTATACTTCTATTCCAACATGATATTAACATCCATATAACATATGTAAAAGTATACCAAATTATAATCAAGTGTAAAAATCCATTTTACAAGTTAATAAGTTTCCTAGATGGTGATTCACTATATAAACACTATATACATATAAAATCATGAATGTAAAGAGATTAAGGTTTTTAGATAACCTTAATATGAAGTTTGATGATGAATAACAAGATCTAAACCTTAGTTTAGATATTAAACCCAAGCTTCCAATACTTAGAAAACCCTAATTTCAATAAGAAAACCCTAACTTTCTTCTTGTTAATAAACCCTTGTAATCACTTAACCAAGCCTTCAAACCTTCTTGGTATACCTTAGATATGATGTAAGATCACTTGTAAACTTGATAAATAAATTTTGTATGGATTTGTTAGGGGTGTTTGTTCAAGCCGTGAGCTAGGGTGAGACAAAAAAGAGTGTTTGTGTGATATTTTGCTAGTGAAATGGTAAGTGAATGAAGTGTGAAGTTTACTTCCAATAGTGTGCCTTTTATACTAGAAATATCTAGCTAACTTAACCATGATTTAGGGCTTGAATAACTAGGGATGGGGAGGGATGAGGTTTTGTGTAAGAAAGTATGGGTTGGTGTAAGAAACTTATTATTTGTAAGAAAGGTTACTTGGAAATAGATTTAGCACATGTTTGATTTGAAAATGGAAGTCTAGATATTATTTTCCTATGTATTTTCTATGCTAGAACCGGATATGTATGTATATGTATGAAAAATTATATAATTTTTGAGTATTGGGTATAATTGTGGGTATTTGGTTGAGTATACATAGGTATTGGTGCTTCTGGATATGCCTAAATGTATTTAATTGCGAAACGTAACCACTTTACGTAACCAATAAAAATAAAATATAATAAGTTGATTATTACTTTCGTAAAAATAATATATTGCTTGCTTGACGTAAACTTTAAGTTGTTTGGTATCCGTTTACGTTGATTGTTGATTTTTAGTTTACGTGATTTTAACTTAACGATTAAAATTAAAAGCAAACGCGTAGAAGTTTAAAATAAATAGTTGAATATTTTTTGACGTAACAGATGTGAAAAATGTGAGTTGTTACAGTCTCCCCGTGTTAAAAGAATTTCGTCCTGAAATTTAGTTTGAGTTGCCTCCCGAAATAGTGTTAATGAAAAGGTGTGTGTAAGAAATCTTTTTTTTATAGGTGAACAGTAACCCAACGGTCGTGAACAGTGTCCCAATGGCTATGAACAGTAACCCAACGGTCGTGAACAGTGTCCCAATGGCTATGAACAGTAACCCAACGGTTACTTCCTCCCTTTAAATACCAAATTTTTATCCTCCATTTCTCCATACAATATTTAATCTTTCACTTACATTTCTCTTATCCAAACCTCTCAAAATGTTGCATATCATCACACTCTTAGCGATGACGAGCACGATAGCACTCGGCATTTATCTTGCCTACTTCTCGTACGAAGAAGATTCTCAGTATTTGGCCATAATCATTGGGCTCCTTGCACCAATCATCATCCTAGCTATTGGCGTGGATCTCTTTTGGAAGGAATAGATATTATTGTTAAGGGAGGGTTGTAATAAAACTTGTATTTCCTTTATGTTCTTATGTAATCTTATTTCTAAGATAATAAACGGATGTTGTAGCAATAAATCTATTTGTTATTTTTATTTATGTCTTTCGAATATTTCGTTACCATGCGTAGTAACTCGTCTGTGTTCCCTTTTAAATTGCTTTAACTTGAGCGTTCAAGATTAGTGACGTTGGTTTAATATTTATTGTCGCGACCAAGGCTCGGCTTCTAGTGGGCTTATTCGTTCCCTTCAGCTTAACGTGTCAGTTATAACATTTTTTTTGATGATGTCGACTTTATATAGTAAGGTGGTATAAGAGTTTACTTAGTTATTATGATTGTTAGTTTGGTTCCTTGTGATAAATACATTTTATGAATACGTACACAAAACTTGATAGAAATAGAAAATTGTTTCTTGACAAGAAGTTTTAAGGTGACTACTCTCAGCATGCGCATGGTCCTTCCTGAATTATACATAGGTGATCAAGCTATGTATATTTGAGGACTAACGATGCATTGCTCATTTTCGTCAAAATAATGTTATAATTTCATAATATTTGAGAGAGGGGTTGCACAATTAATTTAGGGAATTAAAGTAAAATTGGTAAAATTTTCATAATACGATAATTTAATAGATAGTGGGTTTCATTGTTTTCCCTCCAAGATACTACATAGTTTTCTTGATACTACAACTTTCAATACAAGCTAATACATAATTCCTAAAACAAGGTGTCTATGGGTGACGTCCAAGCTGACTGGTGACTAACTCTTGGAGCTTCCTGAAGTTTTCTCGGTCATGTCGCTGTGACTCCTGAACTAAAGCCAACTATTGCTCCATCTCCCTACGAGCCCTCCTCTCTTGGCTACGAGTAACCGTCTCGATAGCCTCCATGGTCCTAATATTACCACGCAGAGAAGCATTCTCTGCTTCGACCATACCCATCTTGAACCTCAATGTACTCATCTCCTCCTCGATAGGCAACCCTTACAAATACTCATGAATGCCTCGAATAGCCTCCCCATGACTGGCTAGTATCACAACAATAGTCACTGCAGGAAAAACATCTGCAGTGACGGGTACTGGGTGGACAACATCCAAACCAACAAGTTTCCTCTTATTCTCAGCTTGACGTTCAGCAAGAGTGCTGATCTTTTTATCTATCAGTTCAGTTGCAATTTCAATTGCATCTTGCATTGTCTTAGGCTTAGATGCTATCACACTCCCGTGAATCATGTCGGGCAAACCGCCGACATACTTCTCAATCTTATCAAACTCTTCGGGAAACATCCTCCCGCACATAATGCAAGTCCTAAAAAAGCGTTGGGTATAACTCGTCAAGTCAGTACCCTTCACCTTCATATCCCAAATCTCCATTTCCAGTTTCTTGATCTCATTTTGAGGACAGTATTTGTCGGTCATCATTTTCATAAGTGTTTTCTAAGGCATACCGTAAGCGGTATCATGACCAACTGTCTTGACATGAGTGTTTCACCATGTTAAGGCAACTGAATAGAGAGTGCAAGTAGCAAACATGACCTGATTCTCAACTGCACAATTACTGATATGGAAAACAAACTCCATTCTTTCAAACCATTGAGATATACCGACAACTCCTTCTGTGCCTTTGAAGTTTAATGGTTGACATTTGAGAAAATCAGTGTAAGTACACTCATAAGTAGTTAGTTCTGTCCTTCTACTGCCCGTTCCTGAATTATGACTGTCATTGCCATTCCGGCTTCTGTCAGCGTCGCGTGCTGCCAACGCATCAGTAACGCCTTGGTCGATCAGTGCCTTAAGCTGGGCATTTGTAACAGGTGTGGTGGTGGTGGTTGTTGTGGCTAAAACGGTTATAGTCCAGCAAAAACATTTGACCTGGTTCTCTATAACCTTGGCTCTTGATACCAATCTGTAACACCCCCAAATAGGGTCGCAGCGGAATAAGGGTCCGGGGCGTGTTACTTCATAGATCAATAGCACAAGATATATAAGAACGACACAAAAAGTCGTTTAAAATGATACATTGGATTTAATTAAAAGACTTAATACAAAAGCATATAGCTTTACTTGTTCATTGTTAAATATTACAAAAGATGACAATACATTTCCCAAAATTTGATGCACATAAATCTTTAAGCGTGCAATCCAATGCATCCCTGGCACCTTATGCCTATTGACCTCCTGAAAACATTGCTTAAAACGTCAACAAAAATGTTGGTGAATTCATAGGTTTAAGTAATTAAATTATGCAGGACCGCAAGACTTTCTCCGTAATACTACAACAAATGCAGGTATTACAAAACCAGATTACATTTACACTAAGCTCATGACACTGAAGCTCGACTATCTTTCTTGCAATTAAAATATATATTGCAATTTACGCCCATCCGGATGTCTACCCTAAACATCCAAAATTCGACATGCTATAACGTTCGTTCTTGGTGATAGCTAGTCACCCGAACGGGGAGGTCGTTTCTCGAATAGATCTATTAAATAACATTCGCGCTCACATAATGTAATTCCCAACTACATCTATGCAATTGACAGTTCATGACATGGGACTTAACTGGGTTATCGCAACTTAGGCAAACATGTAATCAATACTTGCGTCCAATTTATAAAACAAAGCATGTTTCCACCCCATAATTATAAATCATTGAAATCGTAAAAATGTGGGGCTATGAACTCACCTTGAGTTCTGATAATCCAAATATCGCAGATAAAGCGTCACGTAAAAGATCGAATGCAACCTAAATTATCATAGGTCGTATAAGTACCATGTACTTCGATTAACTAACATCATATACAGGTCTATGTTAGTCGTTCGTTGCTATCATAATTTTAAGAGGTCATGACATGACGTTCGAGGAGTTAGGACACTTTAAATCGTAAATCCAACAACTCGTCGATACGCCATCCGAAGAGGCCTCATTATGAAACTCCCTAGTAATATAGTTACATGATAACCTCATATAATTCAAAATAGTTCAATCACCAACCAATGGTTATTGTAAAATTACGGTTAATTAAGTTAAAACCGTTTATAATTATCGTTTTAGTAAAACTAGCATAACAGTTAGCGTTTTAAGCCGATTTTGACGTTTCTTATGCCCATTACTTTTCGTATTAGGACGAGTATCAACTTGTGACATTTTCAATATTTTGACCCCTCTGGTAGAACGGTACACCCCCCCGCACCGCCCCCACTTACTGTTCAATCAGACGTGAGTTATTATAACAATCATGATACGTTGTCCTAAAAAACCCGTTAATGTCGTATTTTATCGTTAATAAGCTCTCGTTTTATAACGATCTTTCGAGGACGTTATCATTTTTGAAAGTTATATAATTTTATGAGGTTTACAAAAATGTAACTTTCTGTCATGAATAGTAACTTTTATAAAAATAGTTTTATAAAAGTATTAATTGTCGTAAACTCGCGAAATTCATAACTCGTTCGTTATTAATTGAAAAATTACGATTCCTTAGCATTTGAATCCAAAAAATATGAATTTTTGTTAAAAATATCAAACTAGCTGTTGATATAAGTTTTATAAAAGTCATTTTTAAACCTGCCGTTTAATTCACGTATAACCGTTTTTTAACATATAACTTTTTCGTTATTAATCCGTTTAACAAGTTTCTTACCTTTTCGGAATCGTCGTGAATTGTATTATCTTATAAAAATATAAAATCCTCTGTTTGAAATTCGAAAACCTACTGACCCTATATGATCTTTTATATAATTTATTTATATAATATTGTTTTTATATACATTTTCCAACCTCACAATTTACCACAAGTCTTTTATAACATAATATATCATATGTTATAACATATAACAATGTCAATAAGTTCATATTTGTCCAAGATCATCAAGATCACAAGTTATTAACTTTACATGAAATCATAAACTTTCTTATTACATTAATTACAAGTTTATATAATGAACTATTTTATGCTTAAACCGAGTATTGTACAAGACTTAACTTATATATCCTTTATTTCATGATATTACCATCATCATAATATATTGAGCAAGTTGTACAAATCAAATCACAAGTAAAATTATATTTTTCATTCAAAGTATTCTAATGGTGATTTCCACTATATAGCACATTAATACATAAAAACTCATAAACTAAAAGCATAAAGGTTTAAAATAGACCTTATGATGTATGATGATGATGAGAAACAAATGCTAAACCCGTGTTTAGACTAGAAACCAAAGCTTGCACTTAAGAAAACCCTTATTTTCTTAATAAAAACCCTAGCTTCCTTTTCTTGATTAACACTTGAAAATGCTTAGCCAATACTTGGAAATACATTAGAATGCCTTATAATGGATGTGTATAGGAGGGTATAGGTTGAATAAAAATTTGTATGGATGTGTTTGGGATTTGTATTCCGTAGCAAATAAAGAGAACAAAGAGACAATATTTGATTTGGTAAGTATTTTGCTTTGTAAGTTTGCTCTCACTAGATACATGTATAGTATAAGTGAATTAAATTTGCTTTTCTAGGGTTAAAATTCAAAGTTTTAGGTTTTTAAGTCGCGTTTTAAATTCCCGTTAACGTTTTTGTTTTTAATTCGTTTTATCTTTAATTGTTGCTCTTGTTTGTGTTGTTTTTGCATTATATTCGTAGAAGTTAGAATCCAAAATCAAAAATCTTAATCTATTCAAAATCCCGATCACAAACGTCAACACGAAGTTCAATTCACACCTCGTAGGAACAAAAACGACCCGGGAAACGACTAAAAGGGGTTACTTTCGAAGTCGATACTTTCGGAATTATATTTTATTCGTGAGTTGGTTTTTCGATAATTCACCTATATTATATATATATATACTACTGTACTAGCCATATTAAATCCAGTTCAATGTCGGTTTGTTTATTTTAGTGCAATGATTTACTTATCTCGAAGCGGCATATTATTCTTAAGACTTAGGCGGGACATCATCCTAAGACCTAGACACGATTAATCCTGTCATAATTAACGCATCCGCATAAAGAATCCTTTAGTTTAATTATAATCTATCTTAGGGAATCAAAGCAGTGGTGATCCAGTTAAAACCCTAGCCTAACAGGACTTTACCCACTTATTGTTTGACAGTGTTTTATATACTAGTAGTCCACTATTGAAATCTTTATCAGTTAATTAAGAGCGTGATTGCTGAAACATAAACGGGTCACCTACCGGTCTAACTAAGCTCATAATTCAAAGACAAAGACAGAACGTTATTTGTGATCCTATTGGTCCAGTAATATAAAACACAATATCGAGAGGTATCCTGGTATCTAGATTACTTGGTCCGTATCACTAGATCCAGTTGAATGATAGGCCGCATATTCAAACACATAAACAAGTATGAGGTGATAAACATAATTAAACAATCAACGATAAATTAAGAAATCAATTTTATAACAAACCAAACATTGAACTTTCATTAAGATGGCTAATATCCGAGGGTATTAGCCCACAAACACTGTAATTATACAAGCGTAATCAAACAATGAAAATCGAATGATTAAGAGAGTAAAAATTACACGATGTATTCTATGGATTTGTGATCAATGCTTGACCTTGGTGGCTGATCTTCTCTTCTAAAATTTGTCTTCAATGAGTATGGTATAAAGAATATGATATTGCGCACTGAAAATTCGTTTTTGAGTCTTCTATTTATAATGTCTAAAAAAGACTCGATACGCCATATCTGGCTAGGTCGATACGGCGTATTGGGCTGGATTCCTTGGAGTGTGCGCTACGTTCTCAATCAATCAGTGATATCATTCCCAATTTACTTGATTTACTATATCTTCGAATATTTATCTTCGTGGATACGATGTATGGAAGAAGTCAGATACGCCGTATTGGGAATTTGTCAAACACATTTTCTTGTGAAGTTCAGGCGCTGATATGCCATATCTCTTTTTTTGGATACGGTGTATGTAGTCAGAAATTATCATTCTTTAAAGGTCTTCGTTTTAGCTCCAAATTATGCGCCTTTTAACTTGTCTTCACAAAACACTCCTGGATTATTATATTTATCAACTTTAAAGCAATTAGTCCATATTAATGCAATAATTATATAAAAGTAGGCAAAACATATGGGATAAATGATATAATAAAGTGACATTATTTGATGTCATCAACGCCGTCTCCAGGCTGTGAGTGAATAATTCTTCATGGTTCTTGGTGTAGAGTCGTAGTCTTGTCCGTTTCTTCTCCAAATGAGCCTAAGTCACATGTATTAAGCACAAATGATTAAGCACATAATCTGGGCATATTTGCATGATCTAGGGGTTAAATGACCCCGAAATAGTGTATAAAATGACACCTCATCAATGGAGAACTATAAGAATGTGTCACAAGACATAAGAAACCAATTGGATGCTAAAGCTAAAGCTGTTCAGATAATTCTCACAGGGATAGATAATGATATCTACTCCACAGTTGATGCTTGTCCAAATGCATGTGAGAGGTGGAAAGCAAGTGAAAGGTTGAAATAGGGTGAATCAATCAATGTTCAAGATCTTAAAACCAATTTATATTAGGAGTTTGAAAAATTCATATCACGGGATGGTGAATCACTTGAACCTTATTACTCAAGGTTCTATAAGATGATGAATGAGCTTGTTAGAAATTAGTGTGATGTTACCAATCATCAAGTGAATGTTTAGTTCCTACTTCAATTACAACCAGAATGACAAAGGTTTGTGACGCTTGTTATGCAGAGTCAAGAATTGAAGACTGTCTCCTACCATAAACTTTATGACATTCTAAAGCAACACCATAATGAAGTCAATGAGATAAGAGCTAAAAGACTAGCACATACTGCTAATCCACTTGAACTTGTTGCTTAACAACAACCAGTTTACCATCCTCACAACCATGATAATCACTACACTTAAAATTCCTCAACCAGATCACAACAAGCTGCTACCAGAAACAAAGGTAAAGTGATGCGGTCATTGTTGGACTTCTACAAGAAGTTTTATAACTCCTTAGGCAGAGCACATAATCATTGTAGTAGTAGTATAGTCAAGACTCGGGGGGTTGTTATCATTCACTCGAGAAATAGGTTGGGAAGGCTTGATCACGGTCTAACAAAATTCTAAGGGCTGAGGGAAGATTCTTTTTGTGTTTTTATATTTTATAGAAAGCATGTAAATTCATATATTAGAGAGGTTGTTGGTTTTAGCTATTAAACTAAATAATAATCTAAACTACTGGTGATAATAATATAATAAAAAGTTGTGTTTATTTAATCATGTATTACTCCCTAGATTGCTTCTCCTAGTGTTGTTGCTTTGTTACACTTGTGATGATCTGTGTAATTATTTTCCAAGTCATGAACAAATTACACGAACCCGCCGTCTACTTAGTATTCCGTTAGAGCAACGTACAAGTAAGGTAGTATGAAGACTATTACAAGGCCCCTAAGGGTATACTAAGTGCATGTGAAATATATTAAGAGTGGATCAACCATATTAGGGGGCAAGGTAGTATGAAGACTATTACCCGATGGTATCCTTTCTACACAATCATGTTTCCCTAGACATATCAACAGCGATACAGACAAAAGCAGGTTTTCTAAGATCTAACATGCACATCCATCACAAGAAGCAACACCACTAAGATCTACATTCTAGGTTTCATACAATCATAAATAAACACAATAGGAGGTTTAGCCAAGCATGTTAAAGATAAAGCAAGAACATAGATGAATCAAACAACACATAGACATATTGAATGATTAAATAAACCTTACTTGATTAAAACATGAGTTGGAGGAAGTACAATAGGGTTTTTAGGCCCTAAAATCGTCCCTAACAGCTGCTAAACGAACTAGGGTTCGTACCCTCTTTTTATTCTAAAGTTACACACTTAAAACCCTAAATTCAAGTTTGTATATATAGGAAAATCACTGTGACGGCGTCACGTTTTAATCGTGACGCCGTCATGAAAGAGAATATTCTAGATAATGGGCTGGGTCGTGTGCTCTGACGCCGTCGTGGAATCTTGTGACGCCGTCTTGGTCTTCGTTGTGACGGCGTCACATTGTATTTGTGACGCCGTCTCTAGCCGCTGAGAACATTATCTTGAGAGATGTTGGCGTAGGTCCGTAGTCTTGTCCGTTTCTTCTCCAAATAATCCCAAGTCACGTGTAATTCTTCCAAATGCCCTTCCCAAAATGCTAAATATACCTCAAAGGAATGATTGTATACTATTTTGGGCATAAACACACGATTTTAGGGGTTAAATGACCCAATAAAGTGTATAATGACTCTCTCATCAAATACCCTTACACTTAGGATTTGGTTGTCTTCAAGCGAATGGGCTTTTCTATCTAGACAATAACAATATGAGGGGTCATTTTACGTACTCTTTAAAAGTATTTTACAACACAACCTTCTAGACGTTGTAATTAATAGCACGGAAAGTATACACTAACGCCTCACATAAGTGTTTGGGATTCTCTCTTTCACTTGGGTGTATAATAAATTATAATATAAGGGGGAAACGGAAAATCAAAACTCATTACCTGTCATAGCATATAAATTACCATAGGTTTGGTAAAGGATCAAACCTCCACCGCTAGGTGCAAGCATTATTCATTACTATCTAAGAGGTCTTTTAAAGGGTTGTGGGGTGTAGGTATAATATAACTTATAATGGAAACGGAAACGGATAGGATACATTTGGGTGGCTTTGGGTGAATTTGGAGTAGAATGGTTAGCTAATTATTTACACGAATACACTTTGGTATGGTAGCTAAGCCAAGACTCGGACGAAGATCTAAAACTCTACACAACTCTACAACAATCTCTTTTTTTAATAACATAATACCTCACATGAGGTTTATAATATGTACCCCTACACTTGAGCTTTTACATGCTCGATATTTACAATCTATATAATGACCCGATTTGAGGTGGATCAAAATAACATCGAGATCATCTAACAAATATATAGGGGTATTGACTTAACTTTTCTTCCCCATTCTTCCGTGAAATAAATACTACCATGAATCCCGATCGTCCCAAAACTATATTTACAAGGATAAGGACTTAGGAACCGTGTACTTAATAATTAACTTGGGTTAAACATAATAATGTACCAAAGGCGAGTACATACAAGGTAGGCTAAGGCTTTTTGGGTGTAACGATTGGTTTAAGGGTGACAATGCTCTTCATTAATAATCCAGAATCTACCAGAAAATTACGAGAACCGTGAAAAAGGATAGGCTCAGTGGGTTGTACTAGGGGTATCCTGCACTAATGATGAGTGCATGGAAAAGGTGTGGGATAGTTATATGATCGGTGTGACCATCATAACAATTAAAGGTTTAAAACATGGGTTAATCCTAATGCCTCTTATCAAGCAAATCCTAATACTTACTATGCGGTCTCGGGATGCATCACAATAACAAGTTCTGGAATTTAATACATTACCGGTACATTCATATGAATTTTACTAACACCAGACATTCCAGAAAAGGTAACAAGGCAATGCATACATGGCCGTAACGACATATTAGACATGCACGCCTGTAGATCAACCTTAACTCGAACCGGGTAAAGATAAAATCATCTTGGGTTACCAATGATGGGTACCTGAATTCCTAAAGATCTAAGGGCGAACTTTACATTTTTGGAGTGGAATTCTGAGGGTTATTGTGCTAGTCATATAAATTCATATCCATGAGACGTTATTAATACTCGGTTTTCGTCGGTATGTGTCGTAAAAAATTTAAAAATAGGTAAAAAACACCTTTTATGCTATGTTTCGATATATTACCTATCATTTTAAGGACAAAGCAAATGGCAAATGAAAGAATAGTTTCTAAGGCTTATTCCCCCTACACTTAAGTTGAACATTGTCCCCAATGTTCTATAGTAGTACCCGTAAAAACGAATAAAGGGAAAAGAAAACAAGGAAAAGAAACTAGTACTCCCCTGGTTTGATTAATAATGGAGAAGAAACATGCGATAACTGGTTAAATCGTCCTCCAAGAATCATCCAATGAAACTTCCTAAGAACTTCCAATCTTCTTCTCATCAAGTATAACCTGTAAGCAAAGACAAAGACAACTACACCAACCATAAAATGTGCGATAGACAAATATACAATATGAATTTAGGGTTTGACTCGATAAAGCAATAGAGATAGGATGAGAGAATTGTTAAACTCATTAGGTTTTGCATGTTTTTAACAGAAGAATACATATATTAAATGTTATGCAAGTTTTATTTTCAAAAATAATTAAAAACCTTAAGTTTTCTGGACCTAGGCGTTTGACGCCGTCAGGGTTTTCGTGACCCCGTCACAGGTATCGCTGTGACGGCGTCGCATGTTAATTCTGACGCCGTCTCCATAGTCTGTGAAAACAAAATTTTTGTTTTTGATGAAACATTTCCTGCACTTGATTCCATAGGTTAATTCTTGTACAAATGGCTGCATAAAACCTAAGATTTAACAATTCAATCATATAACTCAAAACTAATGCGAATTAATCTAAGCAATTTATTTAACATGTTTGATTGAAATTAAGACAAGGTTAAAGACAAACAATGCATGATTACAAAATACCTTTGATTGAAATTAAGACGAGGTTAAAGACAAACAAAGCATGATTACAAGATAGTTCAAACATAATAAAAAATGGTAATGAATTAAAATACACATGATACTCCTAATTGCGAGAAAAGTAAATTGGGTTGCCTCCCAAGAAGCGCTTTTCTTTATTAACGAGTCTTGTAGCTAGACTCGAAGTCACACATCTTTACGTGACTTCTCCTTTGTGTCTCTTGGCCTCTATTTCCAATATCATTAGGTGTCGAATTTCTTTGCTTATACTTTCGTCACCTTTGTACTCAAATCCTAAGGTCAGACTATCTGAATAATAGGTTTTTCCATGGGCATCGTTACTCCCAAGGACAAAGGGTGGTATAGAATCAGTATTTATGTTCTTAAAGTCTATATGGTTAGACAATTCCATCTTATGAGGCATCTTGAATGTGATTTCCTCGCAATCTTTCTCGAAAGTAACCATTCCCTCTTCTTGATCATAAACGAGACCAATATTCCTTGCAAATGGTTTTCCAAAGACTACTTCTCCAAGGTGGTGGTCTATAATGCTAGTAGTGTCCTTTAAAATCATGAAATTACATTGGTATGTGAAATTTCCTATGAAAAATTTTAAACCCTTGACTCTTCCTACAAACTTTCTTTTCTTACTAAGGTTGGATGGTTTCTGTCTCGACTCTAGCCCTTTACTCATGATCATATTGTAATGTTGCTTAGACATAACATTAATTGGTGATTCTAAATCAATGTAGGCTTGTGTTTTAAGGAAGTGGCCCATCTTGCAAGAGATCTTAACGTTGTTTAAATTTCCGGTTCTTATCTTTGCCTTTACCCAAGATGGTTTGGGGTATTTCAAAAGCCACCTGTGATATTCTAATATCTTTGTGGTGAGGAAGGTATCAAAGTATTTAATTTATTCGACTAGTCTAATGAGTTAATGATCCTACTATCCCTGAGCCATGACTCAATTTCTTCCTTTTTCTTAGGGTCAAGAAACTCCCTATTAGAGGTAGAACAAGATGGATTTGCATTCTCTATAGTGAAGAGTGGAATAGTCAATGGAAATTACGAACAAACACACAAAGAAAAGATAGACTATGAGAAAGCTAATATGCGGAAATTAGATCTTACTTGAAAGGATTCAAGCAAGTAAAACTAAGATAAACTATGATCAAAACCTAACTATTCCCCAGGTGGCGGCGCCAAAAACTTGATGCGATCGCCGTTACACTTCTACAAGAAGTTTTACAACTATCTAGGAAAAGCACCTAATCGTTGTTGTAGTAGTATAGGCAAGACTCGGGGGGTTGTTATCGTTCACTCGAGGAATAGGTTGGGAAGGCTTGATCACGGTCTAACAGAATTCTAAGGGTTGAGGGAAGATTCTTTTAGTGTTTTTATATTTTATGGATAGTAGGTAAATTCATATATTGGAGAGGTTGTTGGTTTTAGCTATTAAACTAAATAATAATCTAAACTACTAGTGATAACAATATAATAAAAGATTGTGTTTATTTAATCATGTATTACTCCCTAGATTGCTTCTCCTAGTGTTGTTGCTTTGTCACACTTGTGATGATCTATGTAATTATTTCCTAAGTCATGAACGAATTACACGAACCCGCCGTCTACTTAGTATTCCGTTAAGGCAACGCACAAGTAAGGTAGTATGAAGACTATTACAAGGCCCCTAAGGGTATACTAAGTGCATGTGAAATATATTAAGAGTGGATCAACCATATTAGGGGGCAAGGTAGTATGAAGACTGTTACCCGATGGTATCCTTTCTACACAATCATGTTTTCCTAGACATATCAACAGCGATACAGACAAAAGCTGGTTTTCTAAGACCTAACATGCACATCCATCACAAGAAGCAACACCACTAAGATCTACATTCTAGGTTTCATACAATCATAAATAAACACAATAGGAGGTTTAGCCAAGCATGTTAAAGATAAAGCAAGAACATAGATGAATCAAACAACACATAGACATATTGAATGATTAAATAAACCTTACTTGATTAAAACATGAGTTGGAGGAAGTACAATAGGGTTTTTAGGCCCTAAAATCGTCCCTAACAGCTGCTAAACGAACTAGGGTTCGTACCCTCTTTTTATTCTAAAGTTACACACTCAAAACCCTAAATTCGGGTTTGTATATATAGGAAAATCGCTGTGACGGCGTCGCGTTTTAATCGTGACGCCGTCATGAAAGAGAATATTCTAGATAATGGGCTGGGTCGTGTGCTCTGACGCCGTCGTGGAATCTTGTGACGCCGTCTTGGTCTTCGTTGTGACGGCGTCACGTTGTATCTGTGACGCCGTCTCCAGCCACTGAGAACATTATCTTGAGAGATGTTGGTGTAGGTCCGTAGTCTTGTCCGTTTCTTCTCCAAATGAGCCCAAGTCACGTGTAATTCTTCCAAATGCCCTCCAAATGCAAAATACCTGAAAAGGAATGATTAAGTACCTATTTTGGGCATAAACACACGATTTAGGGGGTTAAACGACCCCGAAAAAGTGTATAAAATGACACCTCATCAGAAATCAAGCAGTTGTGCAAGACTGCAAGCTGACAGAGTCAATATTCAAACAAGAAATGTTGGATATAATGGTAGAACTACTAAGAGTCTTATGTTCAGAAAAAGACACAGGAAATGTACAACGAAATCTTCGAGCTACATTTTTTGGAAATGTTACCAATGTTCAGTGCTACAATTGTAATAAGAAAGGTCATTATGCTTGTAATTGTCCAAAGCCAAGAGTTTGGGATTCCAAGTACTTTATGGAACAAAGGCTGCTAGCAAAGAAGGATGAAGTAGGGGTTATTCTCACCAATGAACAAAATGATTTTCTTCTTGCTGATACTGTTCAAATGGAAGAGCTTGAAGAATTAAGTGCGAACATATGCATGATGGAAAGAATTCAACCAGCAACCATTGATTATGATGAAGTCCCTAACTATGATTCTGCATTCATAAGTGAGGTACAAACATCATTAACAACTAAAGATCATGAACAAGCATATCCTGAGCAACCTAAATTATTAACTTTACAATTGGTGATGATCAAATTAATAGTGATATTATATTTGATGATCCAAATGTATAAGTTAATAATGGCAGTGTTGATCAAGATGCACATGTTGATGATTCATATGAAATATAATAATTAGCCAAAAATGCTTATCAAGAAGCTGAAAAGCAACAAATAATTGCTAACAAAGTTAAACAACAAAATGTTGTTTTAACTAAACAGCTTGAGTAATACAAGGAAAAGATTCGGGTTTTTAAAACTAACATATCAAGCAAAATAATTTTTTAAACAAAATTCATCGAAGCTGATTTCAAAATAAAACGTCTTTAAACTGATCTTCAAAATCAGTTCATTAATGACAAAGATAAGATTATAGCATTAGAAAAAGAAAGAGACGAGTTGCAATTATCTGTTTCAGCATATAAAAAACAGATTTTCGAATTACAAGATACACAAAGTGCTTTGAAACGCAAAATGAATGATGATAAAAATAAGTATCTTAATAATATTTTAAATATGGAAGCTAAGGTGGAAGATAATGAAAATGTTGTAATCAAGATAAGTCAGTCAGTACAAGCTATGTTTATGCTTGGACCAAAACTATTGTCATTTTACGATTCAAAATAAAAACATGGTTTGGGGTATAAAAATCCTTGTACGCTTAAGAAAGTAATTTCTCATAATCCAAAGTTCTATCATGCTGCTTATTTCAATGATTGAAAAGTGCATGTTAATATTAGTGATACTAAGGAAATACTTGAGGATGCAACCAAGAGTCAAAATAAAATGAAAAATAAGTAAGAAGATCCAGTTGCTATTAAGAAAAAATAAAATTTTCGTCCCATAGATTACAAAAGGTTAAATGATCTTTATGAAACATATGTTCCTCAAAAAGAACTTTCTGCTGAGCAAAATTTTTTTCCATCTGTTTCTATTTCTTCTGAAGCAACCTCAAATGCAAGTACATCGAATTCTTCTCCTACAACAATGCCAAAATCCAGTAAAATGATGCAATATTTTCATATAATGGAACGTGATTTTGGAAAATTGTTTACTTTTATAACCAATACTGCTACTCTAAAAAGTATTTTTTATAAGAACAAAGAGGACATGGTTTAAAATAATTTTTGTTGCAATGAGCTGAATCTGATTATTAATAACTTGTATTCTTACTTTGAGATTATTAAACAATGGTTACCAAAAGAAATAAAAACAATGAAATATATTTTTGATTCAATGGAAAGTGATCTAAATGAAACTTTGAAACAAAATAAGATTTTAAACAATTAAATTTTGGAAGCAACACTCAAGTATGATGTTGAAAAGTGTGTGTTGATGTGTGTTGAGTTTGTAAATGTTAATGAAATTGAGAAAGGAAAAAAGGGAATCCATGGCTATCCAAGAGAATTTAATTAAACGAATATAGATTCTTGAAAATGATTTTCAAAGATGTCAAAAACAATGTATTAACTATAAACTGCAATTGCAACATCAAAAGGAAAAAAAGTGTGAAAATTTTTTGAAAACTCTGTGTGAAAACTCTTGGATAACCAAAATGGAAAACTTGAGAATGAGAACGTGTCGTTGGAATTTCAAATACAATCTTTGGTTAAAGAACATGAAAACATCAAATTGGAATATCAAAAGTTTTTTGATTCAATTAAAAAGACACGTGCTCAGACTCAAGGGGAGATTGATGAATTGGTTGAGAATATGAATCAAAAGACATATGCATATGCGGATATTCGTGCACAGAATCAAGATCTTTTGATAACAATCTCTGAATTGAAATCCATGTTGAAAACAGTTGAAAAAGGTAAGTATGTAAATACTATGTTTGACAAACATTCAGTCTCTAACAAACTTCTTTGTGTCACACCAATTAATAAACAAAATCTTCAAACGAAAAAGTTTATTCCAAAAACATAAGATAAACATGTTTTGTCAAAACCAATCACTTTACAGAATTTAACTACCAAAAAGACACAAAATATTCAGAACAACAATGTCATAGCATCAGGGATGTGCAAGATTCACACAGAAAATAACCAACAAACTAAGAGCATTTTACATTCTACAGGACTGAAAGATGCTACTAGTGTTAGAAGACCATCGAGTAGAGGCTCATCATCCAAGAATAGTGTCTTGTTAAACACTAAGGAAAAATTAGAAGATGTAGTCGTGCATGTTAGGATAAATAAAAAGACAAATGTTGCGTCTAAAAAGGATGTTATGCAAACCAAAAATATTGTAACAAAAGTCGATGTTAAAAATGCTCTTAAAGCAAAGGATGTATTATGTGTTTCTTGTGCTAAGAATGTACTTATCCTGTGTGATGATTCATGTCTTGCAAAGTATAAGTTGAGTATGTATTCAAATGTTAGAAGAACCTTATTTACCACTCCTAGAACTGCGAAACCTAAGACTTTAGATTCTACTCCTGAAAGTACAAAAACTAGGTTTGCCTTAGTTTCTCCTATAAGTACGGAAATTAAGGACTCATTTGCGATTAGATCCACTACATTCTTAAAGAAAACTAGTTCACTTAGCATATAAATGAGAAATAAAATAAAAACCAGTATGAAGTGGCAAAAATGGTATGAAACACAACCCAATGTTGTTTGGACCCCAAAACAACAACATACTAATGGAAAACCAAGTGTTGATAGAAGTAGAAAGCCTAGTGTATCTTCTTCTAACACAACGGTTACCATTAGGAAATGGATAGCCAAACTGTGCACTTCTCCATCTGTGGTTTTCTCATGTAATGCAGGTAGTTTAAATAGTTCTGTGGATTGTTGATAGTGGGTGTTCCAAGCACATGACTAACGATCTTTCACTGCCGAAATTTTTGGTTAAAAAGTTCATAGGCACTGTCCGCTTTGGAAACGACCACTTTGCAGCAATCACAGGCTATGGCGATTATGTACATGGAAATATCACTATATGTCATGTATATTGTGATAACCGGTAATTTACCCATGGTTAAGTATTATAAAATATTGTAATTTGGTATTTTGAAGTATTTCGATCTTGTCAGTTTTCCTGATGAAAGCTGAAAAGTTGACTTATGTTGACTATTTTTGCGTAAAACGGTTTTGGTTTAACCGGGATTTTTTTTTTTTTTTTTTTTTAACCGGTGTGTGGAGTTTTGAGTTCGTAAGTGAATCTCTTTTGATTTGTTTTTCTATTTTAGAGTGGTTCTGAGGTTTTTAGTGCTTTCCGGGAAGTTTTCCCGTGTTTAGTGATATAATCGTCCCAGCGCGTACAGCTCGGTCGGCTTTATTCGAGTTGAGAGATTTTAATAAATTTGGGAATGTGTGTTGAATGAGTTTATTTATTTAATAATTCTTAATGTTTAAAATAACGTTTGGTTTAAAAAGTAAAATCGGTGGGTGTGAATGTGTAAGTTATCTAGTATAACGGTTGTTTCGGGAAAATTTGTAAAAGACTTGTAACGTCGTTTCACTATAGTGTGTTTCTTTTGGTTGTATTTTAAGTGTCAAAACCCTATTTTGTTGTTTGATGTTGTTTTTTAATGGTTGAGCAAGGTTCGGTGGTGGTGTGTGGTTTTTATCTGGGTGGCGGGACCCTGGTATAGTTCGGCGCGATACGGCGCTAAAATGGAATTTTTATGTAGCTTTTTATTATGATAGGTGTAGGTGGAATAACCTTGGTTTTTTGTATATTTTGTTTTATCTCATTGATTTATTTTAGTTGGGATTAGCGGCGGGTAGGTATAGGATATAGATGGTTAATTAATTGAATTTTTTTAGGGTTCTTTTTTTCCCTCCAATTTTTTAACGACCTAATTTATGGAATCAACATGATTACCTGCTAGTTGATGCTTCATTGTGTGCATTGGGCTTTAGGGGTCTTTGTTTGGTTGTGGGGTTTGAGTTGTGAGGAAAGTGTTGAGGAGTACATAATACAAACTAACTTTTTTGGTTGCTGGACTCACTCGGGGGTAGTAAGTATATTTACAATAATAAATAAACCCTCCTCACCAAAATCTCAATCATAGGATGAGATATAGGTCTCTCTACAAGTTAGGTTTACGTACATCTAGGTAAGTTTGAATTCATTTGGTGGGGGTTGTGGGTGAGATTATTTTTATGGGGTTTATGGTTGAGTTGGGTGTGTGTGGGTTCAGGATGTTAAAACTCGATCTAGCTCACGGGCCGGTGTGTTTGTTTTTAGGTGTCTGATTCTTTCGTTAAGTTGTTGTTATCATTGGGGGTCGCTCCAATTGGTCGTAGGAGGGGACCAGGCAAGTGGGCACGGGGGAGACGGGACCGGAGGGAACAGAGCAGTACTCGAGAAAAAGGTGGCCAGGGATTTTTGTCAAGTTTTTAGTTTGGAGATGAGTTTAGGGGTGAGGGTTTTTTTTTTACCGGGGGAGTTTCAGGGCCAGGGGGGGGGGGTCGGTGTTATTTTGCGTGTAGTGGGTGGGAGTGGAGGGGGGGGTGGGGAGGGGGATGGAGGGGAGAGCATACTGGGAGGGGAGTTTAGAAATTTTATGGGGGGCTGGGATGAGCATCGAGAGGAGAGCGTTCTGGGGTTTTTTACTGTGTGGTGGGTCATTTGTGGGGAATTGGGGGTGCGTCGGTTTTTTTTATTGTTGCATTTTGTTTAGATATATTTTTTATTTATTTTATGTGTTTTTCTTTTTTTTTTCAGGTAATAAAAAAAGTAAAAAAAACATCTCTTTTTTATTCGTATGAGTGGTAATGAAACGGTTTTATGCAATTGTTTAACTTGGGGGTGGTTTGGTGTGTCGGCTTTTTTATAGGTGTGTTTTTGACCTTTAAGTGGGATTTGGGTGTTGGGGGGGGGGGGGGGGGTTGTTTAGGGTTTTGGTTGGTTTTTGCTTTGGTTTGGGGCGATGTTGGGTGTGGGGAGGTGGAGTTTTTGAGTGAGGTGTTTGTGGATGGGGGGGTGGGGGGGGGGGGGGGGGTGGGGGGTGGAGAGGGATAACCCAATTTTTGGAATATGAAGCACCGGAAAGTTTTGTTGGGATAGGATCTGGGGGTGGGGGGGGGGGGTGGCGTAAGGGCAGCATGTCTAACATAAAGTTGTTAATGGGACGCGGACACTCGTGGCGGGGGGCTTTGGTGGTAGGACATGTGGGGGGGGTGGAGGTGGTTTTCTTTTGGTGCTGTTTGGGGTTTGGGTATTGTTGGATTTAGATCTTATTTGGTTTTCGACCTTATAATATAAGATGTTGTCCCTTATTAGGTTTTTTAGCTTATATTTATAAAGCTTTTGGATTTTATTTTTTTTGGATATATAATTTTTTATGTAGCTTTTTGCTTATATTTGGTTCGGCTTATTGGGATTTAGGTTCTATTGGTTTTGGTTGATATATTTGGACATATGTAAAAAGGCATTGGTTTTATGTTTTGCTTTAGGGCTATTATATTATGACTTTATCGGGCCTTAAGGCCCATAAATGTAATATGAATTTGTGGACATGTAAATGGACTGATGGATTTGGTTTGGACTAAGGGGGATTTTGTTGGACTTGCCGAATGAAATGGAATCATTTTGCTATGGTTGGATAAAACGTGTTGAAAGTATTGATTTTTATTTATCGGGGGGAAAAATGTTGGATTAGTGAAAAGTGTGTAGGATTATGTTTACAAACATTGGAAAAAAGTCATATAGACGCAAGGGTCTTGGACGTAATTTTTGAAAGAAGTTCATTACTTTGTTTTTTTGCTTAATATGGTAAATTTTCTTGATTTTAATAATAAAGAGTGTTGTTATCTTCAAAAATTGATTGCAAGACGGAAAAGGATATGTTTCCTCGAAAAACACAATTTTTATTATTTTAATATTTTTTAATCGCTTGTGTCGTTTTTGTTTTGATAAGCTATAATGGATATTTTTTTTGATGATTTTGTATGTCAAGGTATATAAATTTACTATTGGTCGTGGAACTTATTGTAATTTCTTGAAGTGGGATTGTTTAACCGGGTGACATGTGTTGTTGTAGTTTTGTTGTTGTTTTGGGTGGTGAGGGTGGTAGGCTGTGTTTGTAGGTGTGTCGTTAGTTGATCTTATTTCATATATATATTTTTATTTATATTTATATATATATATATATTTAATATCGTACCCGATTATTGTAATTTGGAAATATTACCATTTTATTTTTGGCTCCAGAGTTTTTGCTTAATTTATTTAGTCAAATTTCCGCGTAGTATTGGGCGAGTTTGTTTGGTTTTAAATTTCGGTATGTGTATTGTTGTGATTTTGGTTTTTTTCGTCACCTTAGGCCCCTAGTGTTGAGTCATTTTGCGTAATTACCACACAACCATAATATGAGTTAACGATTTTGGTAAAGATAACAGTTTTGGTAACGGTTTCGTTATGAGATAACGATTTTGTTAAAGAAAACGGTTTTGGTAACGGTTTCGTTATGATATAACAATTTTGTTAAAGATAAAGGTTTTGGTAACGGTTTCGTATGAGTTAACGATTTTGTTAAAGATAACGATTTTGGTAATGGTTTCGTATGAGTTAATGATTTTGGTAAAGATAACGCTTTTGGTCGTTAGTATGAGTAACAATTTTGTTATAGAATAATACGTTTTGGTTTCGGTTTCGTTATGTGTTGATCGATTTTGGTAAAGATTAACGGTTTTTTGGTAACAGGTTCGTATGTGATAAACATTTTGGGTATAGGATACACCGGCGTTCGTTATAAAGTTAATTGATGTTGAAATGGTGAAAAGTAAAGGCTTGATGATAAGAAAAAGGAGTTTTGTAATGGTATTGAGAATTTGGTGTGTGTAAAGACGAACACTTATACAATAAGACAACTTTGTACAAACATAAATTAAATGTCATAAATGTCTAGGTCGTGGTTGGGTACTGCTGTGCGCCTGCGTTGAGATTATATGTAGATTTGAGGATTGAGATTTGTGTTGTTTGCATCTTTGACTATTTGGCGTGAGTTACTGTAGCCCAGTTTTCCAGTTTTTCTCGTTTGTGTGGAATAATGGTTTTGATAACTGTTTTTGATTGAACGTGTTGGCGATTTGTGTGTTTTTTTTTTGGACAATGATTTGTGCTTATGACTGCTATGTGAATATTCATGGTTGAATGATTGTGTGTTACTGTGGGTACCTAATAGTATTTGTTTGATTATTAAGAGCGGTAATGGGTACGCCTAACCTAGTTCTGTGTTGTGGTCTGTTCCTATTTTGTGATCCAGCTGGTAGGCCCTTTAGGTGCGGTAAGTTGGCATATGATGATCGACTAGCCGGGGAATGCGATGTCAAGGGATTGATTTACATATATATTCACTTCTTATTGCATATTGTCCACTGGTTGAAATATTGGCACAGGTTTTGGTTTAAGGTTCAAAACTACGAGTCTACCTAATATTTTTGTTTTGTCGGTTTTCGAGTAATCATATTTCAGGTGTGTCACATCATGGTTTATGAATGATATTGGAAGAGCTAAATGTAACCCAAGGGGATGGGTCAAGCGGGATTTTGATTATTTTAATTTCTGTCAAGTCCTTAACTTGTAAAATTTTTGTAAACACAAGTTTCATCTCTTTGTAATTTGGTAAGTGTGTGATCTATGTATCTTGTGCGATGAACAGGGGTATCCATTCATCCCTATGTTTCAGCTACTGACGGGTGTGACAGACATTGGTATAAGAGTCAAAGGTTATTGGAATGCCCGGTTTTATAAAATAAAATTTTAAAAAGAAATAATAACAAAATAGTGAAGTCTATTTTTAGTAAAACCGAGAACTTGGCCGTAAGTCAACTAGCACGAGTAGTTCAATTGGTATTTTTCTAACATTATGCCATAGCCTGAATCTAACTATGATTAATTCATGAAGGTCTTAGGAAATTGATGGGGTTAGTTTTCTAAAGTTATGTTAGAGGAGGGAAGGGATGTGTGAGTAATGTGACCACCTAAAAATGATAGGATGTAAAGTAATAAGAACACTTTCATATGTTGAGTTTGAGATCATATTGATTTTAGGATTGCCATGCTGCCTTAGTAGTAGTAGTGTATGATGCCTTGAGAATGTAGGTAAAAATTATCGCGGATAGCGATGATTGATTGATGGAGTTGCGTCGTTATTGCTTTGTTGTTGTGCGTGTTGCATGATATTTTAGTGGATCGTCACATGTAGCGATGTGAATTGAGAATATGCTTTTGTATATTATGTGCTCTATGTGATGACCAGTTGTGCCTGTTCGGTATCGAACCTGGTCGGTGTTTATTCATTGTTTGTATTCTTCCCGATATACTTAATTAACTTATATATATAAGAATATATATATATATATATATATATATATATATATATATATATATATATATATATATATATATATTATATTATGTATGTATATATTCTATATGTATATATATATTTGTATATATGTATATGTGTATATACATATATGTATGATATATTATGTATGTATATTACTATATATTGTTATATATTTATATATATATGTACTAATTTGTTTACTACTATATATGTTTATATACTTTATATATGTATACTATATATATATACAAAAAACTACTATTTATACTATATATTATATAATTATTCTATATATATATGTAATGTATATTTACGGTTTATGAATGTCTTAATTTTCAACGATATATGATTTGTATATGTAAGCATAATGATGCTGATAATTTGGATAATAATTTTTTATACTTATACCTTTTATCGTGTTATCACAGGATGTTCCTATTACACCTAAATTTTAAATAAGTTCTGTGTAGCCTAGAGGATTTCACCCCAGTGACAGAGCTCATAGCTCCCGAGTGCCCGTACCACTTCCTGAGGATGCCCTATAAGGCTATTATTCAGGTTATTTTGGTGCGGGACCGGACAATGGGTCCGAGCCTTTCGACGTGACCTATTGGAAAACTGAGACACCTGAGTCACCACCACTCCTGTAGGACACCACCCACATCAATACCCTGAGAGTACTCCACCCAGCTTGTTTCCTTCTCATAGGACAGGCATGTATGGCTATGCGTGATTCCACCTGACGATGTCCACTAGACTCTCTGCTCACTATGGCCTAAAGGTGGCAGCTATGTTCAATTCGACAGTTCCTGTAGAGGTTTAGGTTCACTCTTATAGAGAGTTTAGCCATCTGTTGGTCATCGTCCAAACCTTCTTTTATTGAAGCATTATTCGGGGTAACTTGTATTGAGTTAGTAGAGGATGATAATAAGGAAGGGGTGACGAGGAGGAGGATGAGGAGATAGGAAGGGTGTAAGGATTCTGACGTGTGATAATTCAAGATGCAGAGGGATGAGGGTACTAACTATAGTGGATGGAGGATCCTGCTGTAAGGGAACGAGGGGTCTTGCTGTGGGGACAAGGGCCCCCGGTATGGGAGTTGAAGTTGTGTTCAGGCTGATGAGAGTCATGGTTTAGATACGAGGGTCATATTATACCGTAGAATAATGGACTTGGTTTTGAGGAGGTAGGAGGGAGGCTGAACCTGAGGTATGTCCTAATTGGGAAGTTCTGGTTGGTTCAGGGGCAGCCATCGAGCGCGCCTTTTAGGAGTTGGGTATGGAGCGTTGGAGGCCGCCGAGGTCTAGCGTTAGAGGAGGATCAGGTATACAATAACGTTTGAGGTAGGATAGGGTCTGGATTTGCACCAGAGTTCATGAGAGATTCAGAGAGGGGTCGGATCTAGGCAATCATAACACTTCACCACGTGGTCAGACCTAGAGGACGGTATTGTTACATTGTTTGTTCCTGCTTATCCACCACCTGCATCCGCATGCTCAAGACACCACCCTCACTCCGAGTGGTCTTTAGTTTACTTTCCATTTATCAAGCACCTTTTGTTGTTCCTTCATCTTTTTCATCACCCATGATATACTGATTGTAACCATCGTTGTAGCTAATTCACCGCTACGGATGGATTGGGGATTTTTGACTGGAGCTGGAGAGCTCAAGTTGAGTGCAGAGGGGATTGTATTTCCGTGATCATACAGTACGAATTTGAGAGCTATATCGTCTGCTTTGTTTGAGAGGTATGATAGGGACATATAAGAGTTATTTACCAAGTCAAGGGCGGTTAGGGATGAGATTTTCTCCCAGAGATATCGATTTAGGAGTATATAGGAGCATAAGTCAGGAAGGTTGCAGTGAACTTATGACAAGCGTTATGCGAGAACTACAGTGGTTTGCCCTAGAGTATGTGGTCAGTCAGACAGATGCACAGAGGAGTACTTTGTTAGGCATGCATCAGTGATTCACAGGAGAATTTGGGAGTTGAGTTACAGGCTCAAAAGGAGAGACGTGCACGTTTAGGATGAAGAAAGGGGGATAGGGAGATGAGGAAGCGGAGAAGAGGAGGGGGAAAGGGAGCGGAGAAGACAGGCAGGGAATAGGGAGACAAGGGAGCATAATGAACTCGCTAGAGAGAAAAAATGAGAGATATGGAAATTTGTTGTTTGTATTTCCAAAATGGTGCATAAACAAAAGATGTTTGCATAGATGTGGTGGTGTTGTTATATAAGGAGTACTATGGACATATTTTAGCTTTAATTTTAAGCTAAAAAAATAGCATTCTTGTGCCCCGGTATCCCCTAGGTTGTTCTTCGGCTTTGCGTCGCTAATTTAGTAGAGCACCAAAGAGGATGATGGGTTTTGTGGCCGTGTGTTGGTTCTTATATTTTGTATGCGATCCACTTAAAAAATTTGTTTTTTTCGATTTTTTCTTCTTTTTGTTGAGAACTGTCTAACGAACTTAGTTTGTATTGTCATTATGTATTTTAAAATCATTTTTTCGATACAAGAACCTAGGTTATTCACCACGAACTTTCACATTAAATTGCTACCAAAATTGATCCATTTTAACGTTGGTACGGCCGACGTAGGACGATATAATTGAGGTTTTGATTATTTAAAACTCAAACGATCCTTCGTTCTAGCACACTTTTAAAAAACACTCCAAACCACATATGTAGGTGTGGGTGTCTTTGACAACTTATATTCAACCAAATTTCACCCTTTTTAAGTCCGGTCTACTGCTTCTTTATGTAAGTGAGGTTTTCATTTGTTATTCATACTGTTGCGGTTATCTGTTAAATCTCGATATCGTCACTATTTGTGACGTGTGTTATACTTTTTATCTGTTCTAGTATTATTAAGTGTTAAATACATATAAAATCATTAACCCATTCCCAATTTATTAATTCACACTCGAATAATACTGTCGCTGTCGCGCTCAGCCGCTCCTCACAATTACTAATTTCCCCCCGCATCGTAATATGCCTTCCTAAACGTGTGTGTTGTAAAACCTTCCCGGATAGCTCATATTAAAAAACCAACAAATACATTACTCTGTTAAAACGGGAAAAAAAAATGAATAAAAGCGATTCACTTACGAACTACGCAAAACTCGTCAAAATCTTGGTTTTTTTTTTTAAAACGAATCGTTTCACGCCAAAATAGTCAACAGAGAGGTCAACTTTCAGCTTTTATCAGAGAAATAACTATACAAGATTGAGGATTAGACGTCAAGACTAACAAATTAGCAATTATTTTATAATAATTAACCTGGGCAATTAACGGTTATCACAATAGTCTCACCCCCTTTTAAAGGAATTTGCCCTGAAAAATTCAACCTCAAATTTAAAATCTAATGTCACAATTATGTACTAGGAATGTTTAAGATTCTTAAAAGAAATTCACATCAATCACTAGATTTAGTCTTTTTCAAAGCAAGGTTTCATACGGATTCCTCTAATAACTATATGGATTTTAATGCTGTCTATTACATCCTTATTACTTCTCATAGTCAATCCAGATCCATTCACAAGATTACGAGTAGTCTCTCGTTCGCATACCTACCAGCCTTAGTTTCAACTATTTCCTCAAACTTAGGTCACTCTGTCTTTGTCGGGTGTCAGGATAAGATCAATGTGCATGGTGATGTGCAAGACTTGCTTTATCAGAGTTATGGCATTGCCAAATATGTTTTCAGTTATTCAAACAGCGGGTTGTGACTAGGATCCTACAGTGGTATATGTATTCACATACGATCTCGTACACGTCTATCTTTTTCAGACGCAATATGGTCTTTAACTACAACACTTACTCACTCGCGTAAATTCCCTAAGTATAACCTATCTTTACTTGGTCTATACCGTATAACCGGCTCTGCCTTTATTTTTTAGGAAAAATTGGCCGTTTCATAGTTTTTTAAAAACCTCATCATTTCATTTGCCTTTAAACCTCTTTCCAAGCATCCTACCTCGCTCGCTGTCTTAAATCTTCCCTACAATTCAGATAGGCTTGGTAAGATACCTCTTAAAAACTTACACGAATAAAAGTAGTGGTGATCAGGTTTCATAATGATCACTACAATTTCTTTCGATACTCGCATGACCATTCATCGGTTCTCAAATTCTATTAAGTCCATATATACTCATAACATAGCATGGTAAAATAAGTCAACTGCGAATACTTTTCAAGAGTACAGAAATAGTACTAACGACATTCAGTACTGCCCAATCGTCCTACTAAGGAAAATGGGTATCATGATCTATAGCCGGAACAGTGACCAATGACGATATCTGTAACTACACGGTCGTGCCTCATCTACGGAGAACAAACACTACGCTTCTTTTTGGGCTGTAACACAGAGGTAACAACAATTTAACGCTATCCACAAAAATCAAATACACAAATTTCCTGCACTATTCATGAAGACAAATATTTCGATTACAAAAATCAACCTAACAAGCTAAGTCTAGATTTTTCATAGACTCACCAATACAAAGAAACTTGTCTAAATCATAATAACGACACTAACCGACGCTAACCCTGGTTTAAGTGATATACACAAACTCTATTCACAAACCTCAAATAACCTGGACACATCTCTCTGGGATCATGCCTCTCTGGCCTATCTCATACTGGTCGAACAATCTTAGCACAACTCTAAGAGGTTGTCACCTTTACATTGTCTCTTTCTCTCCTCTCTCCACCTTTTGTGTGAGCTGTAAGTGGGGCTGTTGTAAATCGCAGAATCCTATTCATCGTCGTACCTAGGTTGATTTGTTTAATGTGAAACCACATCATTCAGCCCACCCTGCAACAATGATATAAAATAATCCCATCCCAACTTATCACCCCCATTACCCACTCAAACCCCCTCCCACTCCCCCCCCCACCCCCCAGAAATACACACCCCACCCACCACACAACAAACATCCGGCTAATCCTCCACACACCACCCATCCACCCCCAACTTATTCCAGCACCCACCCCCCCCCCACCCCCCCCCCCCACCCCAAGGGCACCCCCAGCGGCGCCAATATATAGGGCCCCCCCGGAGTAGTTCACGCCCCCCCGCGCCCCCCCCACCCCCCCCTCACCCCCCAGCCCCCCCCCCCACACTTGGTCGGGGCTAGATTGTTTACAGTATGAGGATTTTTGAGAGGGCAGGGAGCACAGAGGAGTTTGTGTAGGTTATTTGAGGTTGGAGGATAGTTAGTTTGTGTATATCATAAACCGATGTAGCCGTTCGGTTATTAGTGTCGGTATTATGATTAGAAAAGTTTCTTTTTGTATTGGTAGTTATGAAAAATCCTTACTAGTTGTTAGGTGATTTGTATTGAAATTGTTTCATGATAGTGAAGGAAATTTTGTTTGATTTTTGTGGATAGCGGTATTTTGTGTTACCCTGTGTTAAGCTTAAAGAGCGTAGTGTTTCTCGTGTGTGGGTACGTTGTGATTGGTCACTCGGGATAGAGCGGATACCCATTTCCTTATTAGGATTGGCGTACGATGTAGTTAGTATATTCTGTAAGCTTGAAATGTATTCAAGTTGATTAATTTTACCATCTTGTTAGAAGGACAAATAGAAGATGAGAGACCGTAAATGGTCATGGGGAGTATTGGAAAGAATTGTAGTGATCAATTAGGAAACATGATCACACTTTTATTGTGTAAGTTTTTAAGAGGTATCTTGACCTACCTAAGTGAAGGGAGATTTAAGACACCCGTTGGGTAGGGTTGAATTGGAAAAGTTTAAGGCAAATAATGATTAGGTTTAGACTATGAAACGGCCTTCCTAGAAAGGTAGAGTCGGGATCGTTTGACCAAGTAAGGTTTACTTGGGGATTTTGAGTGAGTAAGTGTTGGTAAAGAACCATGGACGTTCTTGAGATAATAAAGTGTGAGTCATATTGTGTAGGACAATGCCAACTCTGATAGAATAGTCGTCACGTCAAGGACTGGATCGTATCCTGACACCCAACTGAGACAGTGTGACCTAAGTTTGAGGAAATTGTGAAACTAAGAGGTAGTATGAGAGACTATCGTAATCTTGTGAATGGATATGGATTGACTATGAGAAAGTATAGGATTTGGAATGTGGAAAAACTTAGTCTTTAGAGGAATCGTAAAAACCTTGCTTGAAAAGACTAAATCCTAGTGATTTGATGTGATTCTTCGAGGAATGGAATTTCCTGTCAGTATTGTGAATTGATAATTTGAGTTGAATTTCGGGGTGAAATTACTTTAAGGGGGTGAGACTGTGATAACCGGTAATTTGCCCAGGGTTAAGTATTATAAAATATTGTAATTTTGTATTTTGAAGTCTTTCGATCTTGTTAGTTTTCCTGATGAAGTGAAAAGTGGACTTTGTTGACTATTTTTGCCGTGGAAACGGTTGGTTTAACAGGATTTGACGGAGTAGTTTTTGAGTTCGCAAGTGAATCGCTTTTGATTTGTTTTTCTATTTTAGAGTGGTTTTGAATTTTTAGTGCTTTCCGAGAAGTTTTCCCGCGTTTAGCGAAAAATCATCACGCAGCGCGTACCGGCACGACAGTTTATTCGAGTGTGGAGATTTAATGAATTTGGGAATGTGTTAATGAGTTTATTTATTTAATAAATTTATAATGATAAAATAATGTTGGTTTAAAACGTAAATCGTGGGTGTGAGATTTGAAAGTTATCAGAAAACGATTGTTTCATGAAATTTGGTAAAAGACTGTAACAGTTGTAAAAAGGTGAAATTTTGGTTGAATATAAGTTTTCAAACCCTATTTTGTGGTTTGAAGTGTTTTTAAATGGATGAGAAAGGTTCGGTTGAGTTTTGTTAAAAATTCATGTTTTCGGTCCGGAGTCGGCCGGCAACGGCTCAAAATGGATTTTTGTAGCAATTTAATGTGATAGGTGTCGTGTGAATAACCTATGTTTATAGAAAAATGATTTTAAACACAATGAAAATAATAACTAAGTTCGTTTGACATTTTAAATAGATGAAAATTGAATTTTTTAAGTGATCCCGACAAAAAAAGGAAAACCCGATACCCTCCTTGGATGCTCATTTAGACACCTAGGGGCTAAGGGGACAAGAAGGATATTTGTAAGCTAATATGTCCCATAGTACTCTTATAACCACCACCACCTTAAACATTTTTGGTTCATACACCATTTTGAAATCAAAACAAAAAATTTCTATCTCTCTACATTCGGACGAACCACAAGGAAGAAAGAAACAAAGATTTTGAAGATTTTCTCAAGAACACGGGTTAAGAATAGATAGTGGGTTGATAGTTAGTAGACGCGGGTTATATAAAAGCTGTACGAGTATTTTCTTTTCGCGTCAAAACCGAACCAAGGTCATCTAAACTTGTAATTTTTCTAAACTTTGTTTAAAGTTGTACTTTTATGGCTATTATGGTGTTAAAACACTAGTTGTACAAGTTGATCGTCGTAAAAATCGAATCTAGGAAACGAAAAATGCAAATAAAAGGGGTGTTTGTGCGTCGGCTTATAAAGAAGAAAAGAGAAAAGATTTAAAGTTTGAATATTTTGGTTGTTGTGTTAAATTTTATTTGTTAAAATGCTTATTTTGCGGCTTGTATTGAGTGTTGCTTATTAAAAAGCTAGGTTATAGCTTATTTGGGTTGTTTGGTTTTGGTTTAGGCTTGGCCCAACTAAAGGGTCCATTTGGTTGCTTCGGGCAGACACAAAAGTAGGCTCGGCCCACTTGGTTTTGGCTTATTAGTTTTGGCTTATTTGTTTTGGCTTATATAAAATATTATGAGCTTATAGCTTATATTTGGTTCGGCTTAATGGGCTTAAGGTCTATTGGGTTTTGGTTTAAATTTTGGACTTATGTAAAAAGGCATGGATTAAGTTTTGCTATCGGGCTAATTACTTAAGACCTTAATGGGCCATAAGGCCCAATAACAAGTAAATGAATTTGTGGACTTGTAAATGGACTGATGGATTTGGTTTGGACTAAGGAGGATTTTGTTAGACTTGCCGAATGAAATAGAATCATTTTGCTATGGTTGGATAAAACATGTTGAAAGTATTGATTTTTTATTTTATCGGAAAATGTTGGATTAGTGAAAAGTGTTTAGGATTAAGGTTTACAACCTTGGAAAAAGTCATATAGACGCACGGGTCATGCCGAATTTTTGAAAGAAGTTCTTGAAACTTTATTTAAAAAGGGTAACAATTTTCATAGTTTTAATAATAAGAGTTATGTTACTTCAAAATTTATGCAAGACGAAGAAATGTTTTCTCAAACACATCTTGAAACTATTTGTATTTATAATCGTTGTGTCGGATTTGATTTGAAGGAATAAAGGATAATTTTTATGGAAGATAAAAACTATTAGACATGGACATATTGAAATAACGAGACATTGTAATTATCCCGTTAGCCTGATAATAAGACGAAAATAATAATAAAATATTATTATTTTATTTAAATCATTAAGTACTCATATATATATATATATATATATATATATATATATATATATATATTATATATATATATATTTCTATATGATATATATAGGAGGAATTCTAGTGAGAAGAGAGAAGTAATAAAATTAAAATAAGAAGTGGTGAGAAGTGACTAAAACCACATATTTGAGATGCGTTTGCACGCCTTTGCATTAGATTGCATTTTTTTCTTTTCTGATGGCCACCATTTTGAGTTTCGAACTGTTCATTTGATGATGTAGATGGTGCAAATTGATTTTCATTGATTTTGACACATGTAGAGGAAACAAAAACATCTGAGAAAAAAATAAATGCATCTAATATACATATATTGCATCTAATTAAAAGATAGAAAGGAAAGGAAAGAAAACAGCTTATTTATGATGCATTATAATGCATTAAGATTATAGACAACATGCATTTTATTTAAGTCGGTGCAATCTCGGATTTGCAGGTTATGATTACTTCTTTCATTTTTATTTTAAGAAAACTTCTTTATTTGATCTAACTATATATATTATATAGCTCTTGATTTCGTTGAGAATATTTTATTTTGAGAAGATTTGAGAAATCTACGTTTGAGCAATTGATTATATTTTTTATTTGTTTCACATTAAAATCATTAAAATAGTGAATCAAAGCTACAAATCACATATTTGATTCACAAATAATTGCTAAAATGAGTTATGGTAATGATTACTTAAATTGTATAGAAGATTCATTATTTTATTATATTGCAAAAACGTGAGTTTTCTAAATTGTGATTCGAAATTTTTTTACACATTTTGAATTATAAACCTATTAAAATGCGTTTTACGCTTGAAAAACTTGAATCAAAGTTAAAAATCTTCATTTTGAGAAACTTCTTACTCTTCTCAAAATAAAAAACCTTCTCAATACAATCGAATTATATATATGTATACATTATATAGCTCCGGTTCATTGGGTAGGTTTTATTTGAGAAGATTGAGAGAATCTTTGTTGGAGCAAATTGATTCATGTTGGTGAGTTTTTTGATTTTTTTGATTCACAAGTGAACATCATTTAATAGTGAATTGAATCTATAAATCACAAATTTGTTTCACAGATCATTGTTAAAATCGAGTTATGATGATGATTCATTAAATTTGTACAGAAGATTCAGTATTGTACATATATTGTAAAAATCAAGGATTTTTTAACATTGACTAAAAATTTTCTTCTACACATTTTGAATTATAATCACATTAAAATGAGGTTTACGCTTGAAAAACGTGAATCAAAGTTAGAAATCTATCGTTTTTAAAAACCTTCTCAATCTTCTCAAAATAAAAACCTTCTCAATCGATCCAGATTCTATATATATATATATATATATATATATATATATATATATATATATATATATATATATATATATATATATATACATCATACCGATTACGTAAATATGGATTTATTTATTTTCGGCTCTCGAGTTTTGCTTAATTCTTTTTCGTCAGATTTTCGCGGAGTATTTGGTCGGCTGTTTCTTTATAACGATTGAAGGTGTCTTGAGTGAATTGTATTTATGTCACACTTAGCCCAAGTGTTGAGTCATTTTGCGTAATTATCACACAACCATAATATGAGTTAACGATTTTGGTAAAGATAACAGTTTTGGTAACGGTTTCGTTATGAGATAACGATTTTGTTAAAGATAACGGTTTTGGTAACGGTTTCGTTATGAGATAATGATTTTGTTAAAGATAACGGTTTTGGTAACGGTTTTGTATGAGTTAACGATTTTGTTAAAGATAACGGTTTTGGTAACGGTTTCTTATGAGTTAACGATTTTGGTAAAGATAACGGTTTTGGTAACGGTTTCGTATGAGTTAACGATTTTGGTAAGGATAACGGTTTTGGTAACGGTTTCGTATGAGTTAACAATTTTGGTAAAGATAACGGTTTTGGTAACGGTTTCGTATGAGATAACAATTTTGGTAAAAGATAACGGGTTCGTTATAAGATAATAGTTTTGAGAT
>BQNB010054807.1:0-32185 GCA_026074375.1 Tanacetum coccineum | reverse complement strand
CAAGGGGCTAGTTATGACAAGTTCTCAAAGTTTGAAGGCCTTATTTGAAGTTTTAGAGTTTCAAGGACTAAAGTTGTAAAGAAAATGAAGTGTTTTATTAAGGAAAATAGAAGATTTCAAAGACAAGGGCCAAAAGTGCTATTTTCAGAATTTCCTTTAACACTAGAATTGGAGCGGGCAAGAGACAAGGACGAGTTCTGCCAATCTCTCATACTTTCAAACCACTCCCGCTTATATCGCAACAAACATAACCACCACAACTGATTTTCCCGCCAAGAATCAACACAACCCAATCCCGAAATTTCCCACACCCCGCTCCCTTTTCTCTTATAAAACCGGTTCATACACTATCCCCACTCACAAACCAACACGTGGCATCCAATGATTGGATCGAACACCTCACTAGATTGATCAAACGGCCTCAAATTCACTTCAAAGGATCAAGGGCTATGATTTGAAGGATCATTCTGGAATCCTTCACCTCTCTTCACCTCTTCTCTATAAATAGCAGCTTAGGACTTCATTTTTCGTTAGTTAATTTTTTGTTTTAAACTTTTATCTTGTAATTTCCCGTTTTTAAGCACTTCTATTTTACTTTAAGCATTTAAGCTTGTAAGCTCTTGTAAACTCCTTTCTTAAATTTGTACTACTTTAATTCAGCAATACAACTTGTTTTACACATTTATTAAGCATTTGTTTTCAAGTTAAGGTCGAATTGCTCAAATAAGCTCAAAATAAGCTCATTTGAGCTTATTCCTTCTTATAAGCT
The DNA here is from genome assembly GCA_026074375.1 of Tanacetum coccineum. Taxonomy (NCBI): domain Eukaryota; kingdom Viridiplantae; phylum Streptophyta; class Magnoliopsida; order Asterales; family Asteraceae; genus Tanacetum; species Tanacetum coccineum. Next base: position 31,416 of record BQNB010054807.1, on the reverse strand, counting down.
CAATTTTAGTCAAGAGTTGTTGTTTAAGCTTGCATTTAAACTTACTAAATTGTACCTCATTCACTTCAAAACATGATCACTTGAATTTATTTGAGTTCATTTTGGGAAGCAAAGAGCTAATAAGCTCAAATTTCAGCTTATTGTGATTTCTAAGGGTTAGAGGCTTGAGGAAGCCATTAGGATCACCTAGACTCTTCACTTGGATGTCTAGGTGAAGAAGACTCTTCAATATTCAGGTTACTTTCTTTTATTTTCAATTAAGCCAATTCATAGCTTATTTCAACTTGCTTATTTCTCTTAAGGCCTCATTTTAATCCTGTTCATTAGGTTTACTTAGCTCAAATTTGCATTGTTTTCAGTCTATTTTAGCTTTAAAACTAGTAAAATGTCACTGTCACTTTCTGTTATAATTAGTAGTGTATAGAGCTTAATAGAGTAAGTGCTTATTTCTCATTCATAAGCTAGGCTTTTTATAGTTTAAGTAGCTTTATTAAGTCATCAATAGTTGAAGTGGATATAAGGTTCAAGTTGTTTTAGAGTTTAAATAAGCTTTTAAGCCAAAAATAGTTGGGACAGTAAAAATAAAGGAGTGTTTGGATATTGCCTTAATTGACTCAAAAAGTCAACAATAGGTTGTCAAAGTTTTTCAATTAGCTCATTTAGGTTTTATAACAAAGTTTTAAACAGCTTTTAGAAGTTAGGCTTTAGAATTTAAAAGTTTGAGAGTTAAAAAACCTTGCCAGCACCAGGGCACATTTTAATACTGTGTAGGTTTTAGATTTTAAGATTTTAAAAAGCATTTTAGAGTTTAAGGTTGTGTTGTGCTGTTTTAGATTCATTTAGTGAAAGAGCTAGGCTTAAAAGTTTAGCTCATCTTTGAGCATTGCACATTGCATCAGCTGCAAAGTGCACCAGCAAGCACACTTAATTTTTAGCATTCATTTGATCAATTTTCACTTTGAATTCTTTCTCATTTCCTTGTAGAAGTTTCATAAATCCTTTTACCTAAATGAAACTCACTCTACTAGAGTAGCTTATTTTCTAAATCTCAGCCCCTAAGGTCTAAAAATAAGCTTGATAGCTTATAAGGAAAAAGCTAAAAAACAGTTTCATCAAAACTTGCAAGTTTTCATCTAAATTTTCTTTCTAAATTTGTTAAGCATAGGTTAATTTCAGTTCAAATCTTCTTAAAGCACATCTTAAGCTTCAATAAGCTTCTTTTAGTTTTAATTTTCATCAAGTATTAAGCTCTTAATAAGCAAAAATACAAAAATCTAGTAAAACTCCACTTTCTGTGACAGCAACTTACAGCTTATTTTTCAGCTTATTCTTTGGGTAAAAGTTCATATTGCCTTTATTAAAGTTGTTTAGAATAAGCTGTTAAGCAACTTTGTAGTTTTAAGTTTTTGCTAATTCTCAAAATTTAATAAGCCAAAAATAAGCACAATCGCGGGGTCTATTTGGTATTTTTCTTAAAGTTCAAGGTTAATCGTTTTAACTATAGTGTAAATTTTACAAAATTAGCCCGCCTACCCTGTTCTTTCTTTTATTACATTTCCTACCCTGTCTTTCCAATTTTTCTTTTAATTTTCCTTTTTATTATTAATAGTATTATTAGTAATTAGGGTAGATTTTTAATAAATCCAATTAGTTGAAAAATAAAAAGTAGAAATTAGGGCTTTTATTTTTTATAACTTTCTGCACCTTTGTAGTTTCTAAAAATCATTTTTCCATATTTTTTTCAGTTAAATTTGTATTTTCTAGGAATTAAAATAGAATTTAGATAATTTCTTTTTCTTAGAAAATTCATAAAAAATAGAAAAATAGTTGAAAATTAAATTTTTTTGCATTAATTTTCACTTTTAAATCTAGTATTTTTTGAAACAATAAAAGAAAAATTTTTAGTGTTAATTTTTTGAAAAGTTTATTTTTGAAAATCATTAAATTTTTAGAAAAATATTAAAAAATTCTAGAATACATAAAAAAATTCTAATTCTTTTTCCTAAAATTTTCATTTTAAATTTGTGATTTTTAGATATTAAATTTGTTAAAAGTTGTGTATTAGTTTTTAAGTTTCAGTTTTAGCCCGCGTTTATTACATTTTGTGCATTTAATTTTCGTGCTAGTTAATTGTTTTTCAATTCTTGCTATTACATTTGTAGTATAATCAACAAATCAAATATTCTTTACTATTCTAAAACTCGAATCCGAATCATTCTTAAATTCTCAATTCACGATTTCCGTCTTGGACTCGACCCGAGTTGATAAACAATAACCTTCCCGGATAAAAATATACGAATTGTGTTTTCTTTTGTGAGATTTTTACCTTATATTTCTCTTGGTTGAGAAGTATTTTGGAAGGAATTCTTACGGGATTAATAACTCTTTACGTATATATATTTGACTACAAACCAAATTTTGGCGCCGTTGCCGGGGAATTCGTGAACGATTGTTGAAGAGTATTCGTCGAAGGAGGAGTTACAGAGAGTTTTGAAAGATCACTTCCATTGGAAGTTATTTTGCTATTTTTTCTATGAAAAATATAAAAAAAATTCATTAATTCGATTCCTATCGAATTAAGTAAAAAATATTAATAAACATTTGGATACTTGATATCCATCTTAAACCATTCCAATTAACAACAAAACAATCGTGAAGTACTTGCGAGGTACGACCGGACCTTTAGTGTACAAAATTATAAGGTGAGTTTAAGGGAAAAGGATAGCTATTATCTATGAAGTCATTGCGGCTCGAATAGTAGCTTTTCCGCTCACTTGTGAGTATTCTTAGAGGTCTTATCGTGAAACTTGTAATATCGATTACCAAAAATATTTTTGTTTTCATTCTTATTAAAAACTAAAAAATTTTAATTCTTCCCAAAAATAATCTTCTTAATCTCAAATTCTTCTTTCTTATTTTTCACTAGTGCATGCGCACTCGTTCATCCTTGGAATATACTATTCCAAGAAGACGTAATAGTCGACGATCTCGACACCGACAAGAGGCAAACCCTCTCATTTGATCCGATTCCAATGGCCGACGATGCCGACCTATGGGCGAAGCAACTCATGACTCCCACCGTGGGGTTTGAAAGTGCTATAGTTGTACGATAATTAATGCTCAAAAACTTTGAATCTCAAATCTTCCTCATTAATTTGGTTCCACAACCGATATTTTTTTCGAGGAGGTAATGATGAGGAGCCTCATGCTCATATCCGTCCATTTTAAGTGCATTCACGAAACAATCAAAGGTCCCGATGTAACCTAACACATACCAATTAAACTTTTCTCTTTCATTTTCTCTGATGGGGTAGCATAAAAGTGGGCCTAGACAAAGATAACCCCAAATTCCTTTTCTCACATGGGATGACCTTAGTTTATGTTTCATCATTTCTTAATAATAAAAAGATAGTAAAACCAGTATGGAACTATACTCAAAGGGTGAATCACCAGACTTTTTCTAGAATGACTTACCCCATTCCTAAAAGGAACATGGTTCCAAAAGCGGTATTAATAAGGTCAGGCCTAGTATCACTTACTACTGCTAAACCAATTAATACTGCTCAACCCAGAACAACAGTGAATAATGCAAGACCAATGACAAATGTTTTTAATAAAGTACATTAAACTGCTAGAAGGCCCATTAACAACAAAACAACAACTAAAAATAGTAATAAAAAGGTTAATAATGTTAGGGGTAACAATGTTAATACTGCTAGGCCAAAAGCAGTAGTTAATGCTGTTAAGGGAAATCATGTCAATGCTGTTAAGGCCTCAACTTGTTAGGTTTGGAAACCAAAGACTAAAGTTTTAGACCATGTTTCCAAACACAACAGTGCATCAATGAATTTTAAAAGATTTAATTATATTGATGCATAAGGCAGATCCAAGTGAGTAATGGCTTGGGTCCCTAAAAGAGACCGATTTTCTTACCTTATGTGCAGGGCAATCCATAGCAAGATTTGCAGGGAAAAGGAGTGATTGACAGTAGATGCTCAAGGCACATGACAGGGAACATGTCCTATCTTACTGACTTTGAAGAAATTAATAGAGGATATGTTGCCTTTAGAGGTAACCCCAAAGGAGGGAAAATCACAAGCAGAGGTACAATAAAAACGGGTACTTTAGATTTTGAGAATGTGTATTTTGTAAAAGAGTTAAAGTTTAACCTCTTTAGTGTCTCTTAAATGTGTGACAAAAAGAATAGTGTTCTCTTTAATGACACTGAATGTATTGTTTTATCTCCAAACTTCAAGTTAACTGATGAAAGTCATGTTTTACTTAAAGTTCCTAGAAAGAACAATATGTATAGTGTTGATTTAAAGAATATTGTTCCTAAAGGAGGTCTAACTTGTATCTTTGCAAAAACCACATCTAATGAATCTAAAATTTGGCATAGAAGGCTTAGACACATAAATTTCAAAACTATGAATAAACTGGTTAAGGGAAATCTTGTAAGAGGTTTACCTTTGAAATTGTTTGAAAACAATCAAACCTGTGTTGCTTGTCAAAAGGGAAAGCAGCATAGAGCTTCTTGTAAGTCCAAAATAGTAAGTTCAATCAGCCAACCTTTATATATGTTGCATATGGATTTGTTTGGTCCAACATTTGTAAAAAGCTTAATGAAAAAGATGTATTGCCTAATTGTTATAGATGATTACAGTAGGTTTAGTTGGGTTTTCTTTCTAGCTACTAAGGATGAGACTAGTGGCATTCTTAAGTCCTTTATAACTAGAGTAGAAAATATAATAAATCAAAGGGTTAAGGTAATTAGGTGTGAAAATGAAACTGAGTTCAAGAATAAGGAGATGAATCAATTTTGTGAGAGAAAAGGTATTAAGAGAGAATTTAGTGTAGCTAGAACTCCTCAACAAAATAGAGTAGCTAAGAGGAAAAATAGAACACTAATTGAGGCTGCTAGGACAATGCTAGCTGATTCTAAGCTACTTACTATTTTTTAGGCTAAAGCAGTTAATACTGCTTGCTATGTGCAAAATAGGGTATTAGTAACTAAGCCTCATAACAAGACCCCTTATGAACTTTTTCTGGGTAGAAAACCAGCTTTAGGCTTTATGAGACCATTTAGGTGTCTTGTTACAATTCTTAATATCATAGATCACTAAGGCAAGTTTGATGGTAAGGCTGATGAAGGATTCTTTGTTGGGTACTCAATCTATAGTAAATCGTTTAGAGTATTCAACAGTAGAACTAGAATAATTAAAGAGAACCTGCATGTCTAGTTTAGTAAGGATACACCTAATATTGTAGGAAGTGGACCAAATTGGCTTTTTGATATTGATGCACTAACAAAGTCAATGAATTATAAGCCAGTTGTTGCAGGAAATCAGTCTAATGGTAATGCAGGTACAAAAGCATGTGATGATACAGGTGAAGCTAGAATGGAGATAGTACCTGGAAAAGATTACATTCTGCTACCATTGTGGACTGCTGATCCATCATTCTCTTAAAGTTCAAAGAGTTCTCCTAATGATGGATCCAAACCTTTAAGTGATGATGTGAAGAAGGTTGATGAAGATCCAAGAAAAGATAGTGAAAGTATTGATCAAGAGAAAGATGATAATGTTAACAACACTAACAATGTTAATGCTGCTAGCATAAATGAAGTTAATGTTGTTGGATTAAAAACAAGCATTAAACTTCCAGATGATCCAAATATGCCTGGTTTGAAAGATATTGTCTATTCAGATGAAGATGATGGTGCATAGGTTGACATGAACAATTTAGATACAACACTCTAAGTCAGTCATGTTCCAACTACAAGAATTCATAAAGATCATCCTCTTGATTAAGTGATTGGAGATTTGCAATCAGCAACACAAACAAGAAATATGTCAAAGAATTTGGAAGAATATGGGTTTGTTGGTACTACTCTTAAACAATAAACAAACCATAAAGACCTTTAAAACTACTTGTTTGCTTGCTTTTTATCACAAGAAGAACCCAAAAAGGTAATTCATGCATTGAAGGATCCAAGCTGGATAGAGGCTATGCAGGAAGAGCTTCTACAATTCAAGTTACAAGAAGTTTAGACTTTAGTGGATTTACCAAAAGGAAAAAGGGCTATTATCACTAAATAGGTGGTCAGGAATAAAAAGGATGAAAAGGGAATTGCGATAAGAAATAAAGCAAGATTGGTTGCTCAAGGGTACACACAAGTAGAAGGGATTAACTATGATGAAGTCTTTGCCCCTGTTGCAAGAATTGAAGTAATTAGGCTATTTTTAGCTTATGCTTCATTTTAAGATTTTGTGGTGTATCAAATGGATGTAAAAAGTGATTTTCTTTATAGAAAGATTAAAAAAGAGGTGTATGTATGTCAACCACTAGGATTTGAAGATCCAAACTTTCCTAATAGAGTGTACAAGGTTGAAAAAGCACTGTATGGACTACATCAAGCTCCTAGAGCTTGGTATGAAACCTTGTCAACATATCTATTAGACAATGAGTTTCAAAGAGGAAAAATTGATAAAACCTTATTCATCAAAAGGTATAAAGGTGATATTTTGTTGGTCTAAGTATATGTGGATGACATCATCTTTGGTTCAACAAAGAAGGAGTTGTGCAATGCATTTGAGAAGTTGATGCATGAGAAATTTTAAATAAGTTATATGGGAGAACTTACTTTCTTTTTGGGATTACAAGTGCAACAGAAGAAGGATGGCATATTTATTAGTCAAGATAAATATGTTGATGAAATTCTAAAGAAATTTAGGTTTTCAGAAGTCAAGACTGCAAGCACACCAATGGAAACTCAAAAGCCTTTGCTCAAGGATGAAGATGGTGAAAAAGTTGATGTTCATATATATAGGTCAATGATTGGTTCATTGATGTATCTTACATCTTCAAGACCTAACATGATGTTTGCAGTGTGTGCCTGTGCTAGATACCAAGTCAATCCAAAGGTTTCACATATTCATGCTGTGAAAAGGATTTTTAGGTACTTAAAAGGTCAACCATCATATTATTTATTCGTCAGAGTTTTTAACATAAGAGGTCCCAATAATCTAGAAACAATAAAGTTTGAAAGAAACAATTTAGCCATCATCAAGTCCATAGCCACTTCATGCCAAAAAATTACTGAGATTAAACATGCTAAAAAGTCAACATAATGGGTTGAGTAAAATCATAGGTATAATGATAAATAGTTTAATACAAGATCATGCAAAGACAGTGTTACTCTGTTATACACCCATAGATAGTAATAAATTCAATGCGTAACAAATATTTTTTTTTTTTTTGAATTTTTTTTTAAAAAAATCATAATAAAAAGTATTATTGCCCTAAGCTCATGAACCTTAACTACGTAACATGGAAATCAATTTATGACATTGTTTTGAGGAAACAAATGTCCCTGTGGAAATGTAACTTGCCAAGGTTTCCCCATAAATCAAATATAGGTGCGGTTAAATTTTTTTCTACCCCGTGAACGGGTATACCTAATAGGCAGTACTTCACCCCCATATATATCTAATCCATAATATAAGTGTTAACTCCAAGGTAATTAAAGTTTCAGTGATTATGGAAATAGTGTGCACTAATAGACGGTACTTAGGCAGATAATATATCTGGATAGCATACAGCTGGAAAAACACTGCATTCATTGGTTTTAAGCATGTATCCCCCTCCGCGGGGTTTATAATGTATATCAAAAGAATTTAAAATGCGAGCTAAGAACTCCAACCTAAACAGGTGAAATCGATTGATTGGCAAAAGTATATGAAATGAAAGTAACCCGCCTTTCACGTAAACCTGAGGGGAATATGTCAAGTCTATATTGTGATTGTTATATGTTATCAAACTTTATAAAGTTAACATACATCTTACTTGGAGTTTATTAATATATAAAAATGTATCACTGGTCGGAAAGTGCTATCATAATTCATAGGTCATAGCATAACATTTAATGAGCTAGGACCCTTTAAATCGTAAATCCAGCAAACTCAACAAAAACGTATACTCAAAGAAACCCCTCAATAAAAATTCCCTAGTAAAGTGATACGATAAGATTTTAAATTTTTTTCAAATGCTAGTTCGATGAAAAGTTACGTAAAATATGTAATTGTTTTATAACGCAGGATCGAAAGATTATTAATAAACGACAAATGTGCAATTTTAATAAAAACGAAAGTCTTATATTATTAATGATATATTTTTTAAAATTTATACAAGAATAATACATTTTATATTTTTAGAATACAAAAATGGGCAATGATACACCCTTGAATTTTATACTTATAATGAGATTAAAAATCCTTTACTAACTAAAGAATTATATATATAAAATATATATATAATATATATATATATTATATATATATATATATAAACCCTTAACTTTAAAATTTGGCAAAACAACCCCTTGTAGTTATAACTTTAGGAAAATAACATTTTTGACCCAAAACTATATTATTTTAGAAATTTACAATATATATCCCTTGTGCATGAAAATATTTACAATTTTAGTCCAAAATTCATAATCAATGATATTTATTTCATATAAATATAATATTCAGTTATTAGGCTTATTACTAAATCAAAAATAAGTTATATGATATATAAGTTTTACGAGCTTATAGCTTATCAAAAGAGCTTATGAACTAGAAAGATCAAAATGGGCACGTTTGGTTTAGGAAAACCAAAACGCATGGGTTTGTGGTTCAAGGGCTTAAACAAGAGTTTACATAGGATCTAACAAAGCTTATGAAAGTTCTAAAACAAGGAAAGAGTTTATTGAACGAGTTAAGATCACTACTTGAACTTCAAATGATTCGAACATATGGTAAGAAATGGTTCGGAATGACTTGAAATGGGTCAAAAACACTTCTTTGGAGATGAAATTAATGACCTATTTTCGTCTATATTTCTTGCTTCTACTTGCTGAGGTTCTTACCTTTCTTCCTTCTTTCGATGCTGGTAGATCATCATTTTTTGAAGTTGTATTGAGTGTTGAAATGGTGAAGTGATTGAATGAATGGTATTGTATGCCGAGTATTTAAATGCAGAAGAGAAGAAAAGGCCAGTATTTGTTTGGAGTGGATAGTGGCCAAAGCTACATGGAGTGGTGGCCAAGATGTTGGAGTGTGCCCAAGGGTCTTGATAGATGGCCAAGGGTTTGTTTGGGGCTCAAGGTCGAATTTTTTTTAATGAAGGGCATGGCTATTTTTTGGACATCCAATATTAGTCACGGTAAAACGGAGCCAATTACAAACTCATATCTCTGTGAAACACAAAACTAAGTGAGCATGGTTAGAATTTGAGTCCTCTACAACTTTTATAGAGTTACAAATTTAGGGTTATATGCTATACAAAAATCTAAGATAATAGCCGTTTACTACAGTTTGTCAGATTGCGTACCTTGGCCATTTCCGGCCTAATAACCAAATTCAAGCCTACCATTGAATTCCAGGTCGAGTCAACCGGAAAATATCACAAGACATATCTATAACCTTAGTATTTTTGCTGTAATACCCAAAGCCAACTGATATTGCCAGATCCTATGTTTATATCACGGACATATTTATGAAATCTAACATTATGAACAAGTTTTAAGTGGTATATTTGGGTTTCGCTATGGTTTTGGTTTAGAGAAGAGTGTAGGAAAGGTGTTTGGATAAATGATGTAGTTTATAGACTTGTACACTAGCTAGAAGGTGTACAAAAAGCCTTGTAGAATTGGAGGGAAAATTATCTCATTTGAATTATCAGGCTTGGTACTTTAAGCTACGAAAGGTGTTATACCATGAATTTAGGATGGAAACATAATTAGGAATTTATGCTTAGGATACTTTTACATATGCTGTCATAAGCTTTATTTCGGTTTTGCATGTATACATTACATTGAATTTAGGGTTTTGTATAGAACGGTTAACTGATAAAGGTTTATTAATTAATAAATATTAGAAAATTACATTAAATAGATAAACGTACAATATATAAGGGATATTAGAATATTGACTTGACATATTAAGTCGTTTACTTGATATAAACGTTGATAAAATTAGCATAGGTAGTTGCTTAAGCTCGTTTACTTTAGAAATGTAAACTATGTTACATAATGGAATAAAGCAAAAAATTTCCCGTGAAAATAGTATATTAATATAATATAAGTGGAATTAACAGAGATGAAAATTGAGTTTTGTACAGAGATAATTTTATAGAACAAATAATTGGTTAATTGATTTATCTACTTCTTCAAGACCTAATATTATGTGTTCAGTGTTTGCCTGGTGTAAAGAACCAATCAACCAAATTGACCCACATCTTCATGCTGTGAAAAGATTTTTAAGATACTTAAAATTGTTAACCTAAATTGGGCCTTTGGTAATCTAAAAGATCACCTTTATTTGGTACATACACTGATAGTTATAACGCTGGAGCAAAGCTTGGATATGAAGTCCACAACATGAGGTGTCAATTCCTTGGTGAAGAATTGATTTCATGGCAGTGCAAGAAGCAGATGGTGGTTGCTAATTCCACAATAGAGGCTGAATATGTGGCTGCTTCAAGTTATTGTGGACAAGTGCTTTGGATTCAGAATTAACTACTTGATTATGGGTACAATTTTATGCATACCAAGATCTTTATTGACATTAACAATACTATTTGCATAATTAAAAATCATGTTTTTTCATTAAAAAACAAAGCATACAGAGATTAGACACCATTTTATTAGAGATTACAATGATAAGAAATTGATTCAAATGGTCAAAATCTATACTGATAAGAATGTTGCAGATTTGCTTACAAAAGCTTTTGATGTAAGTAGATTTTAATATTTGATTGCTAGTATTGGAATGTTAAATGCTTAAAATTCTTTTATCTCTTTATGTTTTTGTAGATTTTTGTATGAATTAGTACTGTTATTCATGTCATTAAAAGTTTCTGCTGTTAAGTATAATTTTTGCTGTTAGTTATACTTAATACTGCTGAGTTAATACTATTAGTTATACTTAATACTGTTAAGTGTAATTGACACTGCGATTATTATGAATTGCTATGTGTTGTATTTTCTTGGTTTTTAGACTAATATTTTGCAAAAAAAAAACAAAGAAAAGTGTTAGATTGATGATAGAAAAGCTGTGTGGAGTAAAAAATAAAAAGAGAGTTTTGGTGAGAAAAAGAATTGAGAGAATTGGTGAGAATAAAAACAGAAAGAGAGCTGTGAATAAAAAACAGACAGAGTGATTTGATGAGTAAAAGAATTGAGGAAAAACAGAAAGAGAGATGAATATATTAAAACATACAGAGTGTTTGGACTGGAATTGAAGTTAATGCTGCTAGGCATAAACTTACTACTGTTGTTGGAAGTTAATGTTGCTAGACATAACTTACTCCTGCTGTTGGAAGTTAATGCTGCTAGGCATAACTTACTACTGCTGTTAAAAGTTAATGTTGCTAGGCATAAACTTACAACTGCTGGTGAATGTTAATGTTGTTGAGGGTATTTTCATAAATACTTCGATTAAGGACTTCAATCACTCATTTGATCGATTTCATACTTTCGTATACTCTCTATTCACAAACCCTAACACAATTTCATCATTCATCATCAAAACCCAGCACAAATGGTGAACCTAAAGTTTGCCGATACTCATAACATGGTCGTGTTTTTGGCTAAACCCGCTGAAAGTAAAGGGTTTGAGCAGATTGTGGATTTTCTTAACGCACACACTATAAAGTATGCACTAACGATCAATCCCGCTATATACACTTGGTGCATATAGGGAAGTACAGTTACAAGCCCTAGTGGATGGGAAGAAGATAATCATTACTGAGTCGATTGTAAGAAGAGATCTTCAACTAGAAGATGCTGAAGGTGTTGATTGTCTACCTAATGCGACTATCTTTGAACAACTTACACTGATGGGGCATGAGAAAATTTCACAGAAGCTTACTTTCTATAAGGCATTCTTTTCCCCATAATGGAAATTTTTTATTCATACTATTTTACAATGCCTAAGTTCTAAGACTACTGCATGGAATGAGTTTAGTAGCACTATGGCATCTACAATTATTAGTTTAGCTACAAACCAGAAGTTTAACTTTTCAAAGTACATTTTTGAAAGTATGGTGAAGAACTTAGATAATGTGTTTGGAAATTTTTTGATGTATCCAAGGTTTGTACAAGTGTTTGTGAATCAACAACTTGAAGGGATGCCTACTCACAAGAGAATTTACATTGTATCCTCTCACACTAAGAAGATATTTAGGAATATGAGAAGGGTTAGAAAAGGTTTTTCTGGAAGGAAAACACCATTATTCCAAACAATGATGGTACAAGATTAAGTAGAAGTGGGTGAAGGTTTAGAAATGCCAACTGATCCCCATCATACACGCATCATTATTCAACCATCAACATCTCAACCTCAAAAGAAACAAAGATCAAGAAGGTCAAAGAGAAAGGACACTAAGGTACCTCAGCTTAGTGGTCCTATAACCAATGTAGCAAATGAGGCTGTCAATGAGGAGATGGATGACAGTTTGGAAAGGGCTGCCACTACTGCTACTAGCTTAGATACAGAGCATGATAGGGGTAACATAGATAAGACCCAATCCAAGGCAACACTTAATGAAACAAGTTCCTCAGGAACTAGTTTAGGTAGTGGTCCCAGGCACCAATAAACCATGGGGGATACAATTGCTCAAACTAGGTCTGAGAATGTATCTAAACATTCCAATGATCCACTACTCGCAAGAGGTAACACACTTCAAAGTGGTAAGTATAGACTGAAACATGAGGAATTGATGGCATTATGTACAACTTTACAATCAAGAGTTCTTGCTTTAGAGACTTTAAAGACCACTCAAGCTACTAAGATTGCAAGTTTAAAAAAGAGAGTCAAGAAGCTAAAGGGGAGGAATAAGTCAAGAACTTATGGACTTAAAAGATTATACAGAGTTGGTTCATCAAGAAGGGTGGAATCCTCTAAAGGTGAAGGTTTGGGTGAAGAGGATGCATCCAAACAGGGGAGGATATCTGATATTGATGCTAATGAAGACATTTACTTGGTCAATGTTCAGACTGATGAAGTTTGGTGTTAATGACTTAGATGGTGATGAGGTGATTGTTGAAAGTGTAGATGCTGTTAATACTGCTGAGGAAACAAGAAGTGTAGTTGAAGAAGTTACTGCTGTTATAATTCCAGTTAGTGCTGCTACAACTACAACTACAACAACTGCAATAACTGATGTTGAAATTACTTTGGCTCAAGCACTAACAGAGTTGAAGAGTGCAAAATCCAAGGCTACAATAATAACTACAACACTCAACACTTACAACAACAACTGGTGCTATAACAATTACAGCTGTTAGCACAAGACCCAGAGCAAAAGGATTGCTTATTATGAACTGGAGCAAGCACTACACCAACAGTTTCTTCATAAAACCTTCACAGGTTAAGGTTCAGGATAAAGGTAAAGGCAAAATGTTGAACCTAGAACTGTGAAGGGAAAATGTCTAAGAAAGAATACCAGGCTTGATGCAGAACCTTGCCCTTCAAGCTATAAGCTGAAGAAGAAAGGCTTGCCAGAGAAAAATCTCAACAAATGGAGGAAGCCAACATATCTTGGGATGATATTCAGGCTAAAATTGATGCTGATTATCAGTTGGCTCAAAGATTGCAAGCTCAAGAGCAAGATGAATTGACTGATGAAGAAAAGGCAAGATTGTTTGTACAATTATTTTAGAGAAAGAAAGAAAAATTTTTATAGATAAGGAGCAGAAGAAAGAGGAATAGGACCCACTAACAATAAACTCTCAAAGGAGTATCATGTGTACTTATCTGAAAAACATGGAAGGATGGAAGCCCAAAAATTTAAAGAACAAGTCCTTTGCCAATATTCAAGAATTATTTGACAAAGCAATGAAAATGGTGAATACCTTTGTTGACTACAGAACTGAGTTGGTAAAAGAGAGTTCCAATAAGGTAGAAGCAATGATAGCACATGAGAGCAGTTTAAAGAGAGCAGGAGAAGAACTGGAATAAGAAAGCTCTAAAAAGCAAACGTTGGAAGAAGACAAAGAGTCTGAAAAGCTTAAGCAATGTTTGGAAATAATTCCAGATGATGTAGAGATGTAACTATTGATGCTACACCTTTATCTACTAAATCTCTAAACATTGTTGACTACAAATCTACAAAGAAGGAAAGAAAAGCTATTTCTAAACTATCAGAGCATATGGTAAGACTCAGATGTATTTAACTTTTGGAAAGATGCTTAAAAACTTTAACAGAGAAGACTTAGAAGTTCTTTGGAGTATAGTCAAAGCAAGATTTAAGAAGATAGAGCCAGTGAATTACATGGATAATTTATTACTTCTTAATTTGGATGACAATGTTTTGAACATCATGTGAAGATAATGTATAGAAGTTCACTAGGATTAGTTAAAGTGCTGAATGGAAGCTTATGATTTCTTGTGGAGTTTCATTGTTGTTAACAATGCAGATAACATGTTAACTTTTATCTGGGTTGGTTTGAGTAAGATCTATCACTTACATAATCACACACTACATCAGATGTTCAACGATCTGTGAAGCTTCAAGTTGATTTATGAGTGTGAAATGGCATATGAGCTTCTTAGATTGGTCAAGAAACAGCTTAAGGAAGGCTATGTACCTAAATGAAGTGTTTGGAAGCATCCTCCTGGTGATTAATGAAGCTTTTAATGAAGAAACTTGATGATTTTGGAGATAAATTATCTAGTCTTTGGGGAGATTGTTGGGGATTAACAAAGCCTTTTTGAGTTACTGCTGCTACAGTTTGTGTTTACTGCTGCTAGCAAAGTTAGTGTTGTTCATTAACTTAATGAAAAATATGATATGTAGTTAGTAATGCTGGTATAAAGGTTTAGTACTGCTAGTTTCACAGTTACTACTGTTGGTATAATTATCAGTATGCTAGTATAAGTTAGTACTGCTAGTGTAAAGTTAGTACTGCAGGTGAAGATTGAAGAAATATTCTAAGTATTACTACTGCTTGTAAAGTAATGTTTGCTGGTGTATAAGGTTACTACTGCTGGTGATAAGTTAATGATGGTAGTACAATAGTTTACAACTGCTCAGATTAAGACTGCTGAAAGAGTTTCTACTGTAGAAGGAGAACGGATAATGCTGAAGAAAGGATAAATAGAGTGTTTGGAGATCAGATTACTTAGTGATAAGTATTTAGTTATTTATAGAATAGATCATAGGAGAATATTCTATGTTTTAGGGACTATATTGCTAAATCAATAGGGAATTCGTTGGTGTATAAAAGGAAGGGTCCTAGGGCATAGAGTTTATGATCACAATAATCACAATCTCAATCATCTACACAAGTACAAAAACGCGTCATTCATATATTTGTCATAGCTTCAAGGTTTTGTAACCCTAATACTAGGAGAGTATTCGTATTATTTGTAATAATAATATCGGAGCCTTTATTGTTGAATTATATTGTCTTGTGTTACTGTTTTTATTAAGAATTTTCTAATATTAAAGATTAGATTATGCATAATCTTATACATTCACAAAGTTTCTACTATAGTTGTGTTAGATTTATCTAATATAACTAAACCTTAAACAAGCTTAAGGGAATTCGACCTATTGAAGAGGGATCCATCAAGACGTTATCCTAATCCTGGTAGTCAAAACATATTATATCCAAACCCCATGAAATCACTACCACTAAACCCTATACCAAAACCCTAAACCCTATACCAAAACCCTAAACCCTTAACCTCTAGGTATAATATCACAAATGATATATACAGAAACTTTAAAATCTATACCAAAAATCCTAAACCCCTAACCACTAAACCCTATATCAAAAATCATAAACCCCTAACCTTTAGGTACAATATCACAAATGATATATACATAAACTTTAAAATCTATACCAAAAACCTTAAATGTAACAACCGGTAATTTTCAGAATTTTAAATGACTATTTTACCCTTTGACTTTTTTGGTCCGACTTGACTTTTTGACTTTTGATCTTTTATTGTCACATAAAAACGATTACCGCGTAACCGGTAATTTTTCGGAACATATTTAAATAATAAATCATATTTATTATTACATATCTCTCATGTGCAAATTTATTTTTAACTTATTTGACTTGAAAACGAGAAGATATATGTTATTCCTAAGTTGACTTATCAAAAACGACCCGCTAAATCACGTTTTCACGACTCGGACTCTAAAGCAATTTGATGTAAAACGACATTCCGGACAACTTTTTAGTTTTGCCCGAGACCCGAAAACAAGCAGAAAATGACCGAAATACCCTCGCAAAATTTTAGAAACGAGAACAACGCGTACCGACACAAAAATAATTAAATTATATTTAATTATCACTTTTTATTAAATAAAAATATTTAATAAATTATTTATCATATTATTCAGAAACGTTTGATAAAAACGCAAATGTTCGAGTCAAAGTTGTATTTTTACGGACAAGCTTACCCGAGACACCCAATGACTACCAAATAAATAATAAACATTTTAAATAAATTGTTTAAAACGTTTATGAAAACTAGTCATGTAAATACTCATTTTTGTGGGAAAAATCATTTCGAACGCAATGGCGCAACTTTCGTGTCTTGAATCCACCGTTAACTAGCCTAAACGAGTCCCGAACCATTATTTTACAAAAATTACATTTTTAGTCCCTCTAGTAATATTTTTACAACAACTATCCTAAAACTATCATAACTGTGTCACAATTATTTTAAACTTTTAAGTATAAATAGAAAAGTATTAGGGTTTCTTGTCACTTTTTATAAAACCTAGCCCCCTCCCCTCCTCCCATTTCCGGCGCCACTTCCGGCCACCGGCACCCCAAGTCGCCTCCACGCCATCCCACGCCACCCCCATCACAGATCCACCACACCATCCACACCACCATCTCCATGACATGCCACCTCCACCATCATCATCCGCACCCCGTTACCATCTTCATCATCTCGTCGCCATCAACACCACCAATATCACCTCGTCACCCCCCACAGTCGCCGCTGCCATCATCACGCACCACCATCCCCACCACCACATCCATACCACCATCGATGTACACTATAAGGGTTTTTTCTATGTCCAGTGTCGTTGTGCGTTTTTGTTTTTTAAACACACCCACAAGGGTTTTTGTTGCATTCATTGCATTTGTTTTTTTTAAACCACCAACACAGTTGCGTTCGTTGGGTCTTTTTTTGCTAACGTTCCACAAGGGTGCGTTATCTCTTTGTTTGGTTTGGTTCATTGTACAACAACCCTAGGGGGTTGCGTTTTGTTTAGGTGGCAGCCCACCTCATAGGGTACGTTGGATCTGTGGTATATTAGTTGGGGTAACTCAATTGTAGGTGTCTGCGTGTTCTTGTGTATTTTGCGTGTTGGGTTTTTGTTTTTTGCAGTACCCCCAATGTCATATCAAGTCACGACCCTCTAAAGGGCTTTTTGGATGTAGACGGGGTGAAAGAGGAATCGGGGGATGAGAGAAGGGGTGGGTTGTGCGGTCGGAGGGGGGTGAGTTTTGTGGTTATTTCTTTAACTTATTAGGTTTGTTTGTTCGTTGTTTGTTTTTTTGTTATTTTTTTTTTTTTTTTTTTGGGTTGGTTTTTCTTTAGAAAGAAGAAAGAAACGCATAAGAATTATATGCATGATAGGGTTTGTCGTTTGTGGTTTTGATAGAATAGAAACACACTAGGGTTTTCTCCTTGGTTCTTTTTTTGGTTGTTCTTATTAAAATGCGGAGATGGATGGGTATAGGATTTTTCGGATGGAGATATGTTTGTGGGACTTGATAGTTCTATTCTTAGGGTGGGCGGTTGGGGTTTCGTTAACAAAAGCATTACATAAGGTGCGTTTGTGGTTTTAGAGTTCGTTCACGAAGATGTGTTGTTAGTGTTTAGTTATCGGTAAGTTAGTTTAGAGTTTTAGGTAGTTAAGTTATTAGCAAGAGTTAGTTTCTTTTACGCACACAAAGGTGGGTTCGTGCGTTTGGTTGTTGTTTGTTGCAAGAAGAACAACACACTAAGGGTGCGTGTTTTTGGTTGGTGTAAGGAACGCACTAAATGGTTATGCATTTGGTTTTGTTGGAGAAAAAGAAACACATATGGTTGCGTTTTGGGTTAGTAGAAATCGAATCAGGGTCAATTAGTGTTAAAATTAGGGTTTGTTTCTTTCATTGCGGTTTTGGGATAGCAGGAAAATAGATTTAGGGTGTTTGCGGTTCGTTTGGGTTATAAGGTTCTTAGCAGGGAAACACCAAAGAGGCAGTGTTTTGTGTTTGTTTGGTTTGCAGTTTTCACTGCACAAGGGTGATTTTGGTTTTATATACAATCGACTAATATATAAATATATCGTATGATTTTATAAATATAAAACCGGATCTGATGGTGGTTTTTTTAATGGTTAAATTCAAATATGCTATGGTATTATTTTTGTCTAGTTAGATATAAATTTTGAAACGTGGATATATATTTTTGCAACCACCTTACGACTATTTTTTACAATTATATATATAAGTTGGGCGGCTAGGGAGTTTTGTTTGGAAGTGGGAAAACATTAGATTTTATAAATATAGGAAACGTTGTATAAATGGAAAGGTTATGCTTAAATTTCTATAAATTTCTATACTTAGCAATTTTCACTATGATTTCTATTATTTTAGAAACCCGATAAAAGCACGATGTTATATAGTTTTAAGATTATTAAGTTGGTTAATTATACAATAAACCCGACACACAAAACAAACGAGAACTATCTTATTACAAATAGAAGACAAACTATTTTAGCTACAACCCAATTCAAGGAATAGGAAAACGGGAATACTAAATTATAAAATATTATTTTTTATTTCCCGAATAGAAGTTAAAGTCATAACTTTTGTAAATACAAAAGCTTTGATTGAATACAAGTTTACATTAATTCTCAACTATAAACGTGCACGTTACTTTTATTAACAAGGATCTTTATTAACTTATATGGTGATTTCCGAATACGTGTCGAGTTATGTTGTTTTAATTAGTTCTCCATCTAATTATACTAAATGTTGAGCCATAGTTTTATGGGGCTGTTGTATCTTTATATGACTTGTCTCACCCAGAGTAGATAGAGAAGCCATAAGTTCAAAACCCTACATGCATACATTGATAAGCATCTTTAGGAGTACCCATGCTTCATGAATTTATACCGAAAAAAATATGTAAGTGTTTTACATTTAATGCAGCAGTGTTAATTGGGGGGCGGACTATTTGTGTCAAAAGTATTAATGAGGGATGGGACCATTGTGTCAAGATTATGTGTTAGCTTTTTCTCAAAAGCTAACCCTAATCCTAACACTATTAAATAGGGACCTTAAACCTCATTTTTCAATCATTCCTCTTCTCTCTCTTCTTGGTCGAAAGTTGGGATCCCATTGAAAGGGAACCAGAAGTTCCGGGTCATTCGAACAGTGTTTGATATTCTCTTTTGATCGAAATTAGGGATCCCCATGAAAGGGAACCCGAAATTTCGGTACATTGTTTAGACTTTAGGCTTTAGGGTTTAGGCTTTAAGCTTTAGGCTTTAGGCTTTAGAACTATTGTTTTCTTTGTTGTTATAGATAAGTCCTCTCTTCTCTCTTGGTCGAAATTAGGGATCCCCATGAAAGGGAACCCGGAATTTCGGTCCATTCGAACAGTGTTCGGTATTCTCTTTTGGTCGAAATTAGGGATCCCCATGAAAGGGAACCCGAAATTTTGAAATTAGGCTTTAGGCTTTAGGCTTTAGGCTTTAGGCTTTAGGCTTTAGGCTTTAGGCTTTAGGCTTTAGGCTTTAGAACTTTTTTTTCTTTGTTGTTATAGATAAGTAATTTATGTGTGTGTTCTATTGATGTATATATTGTGTAGTGTAACACAAGCTTTGTATATTGTACAAATCCATGTGAATAATGGCAATGATCAAATGGTATTATACTAAAATATGAGCCCCTTAAATTTTTTGGGGCTTTGTTGATCTTTAAATGATTTGTTCTCCCCAGAGAGCTCACATAAGTACAAAACACAAACCCTGCATACTGAACTCAATTTCATGGAGTATTAAATGATTAGTGATCAATGCATTTTTTACATGTGAATTCAATTATGTGCAACTTTTAGGCTTTTAGCATCCCATATATTCTCCTTAACAAAACTTTATAGTTTCAGTTTATTAAAAAAAATCAAAAACTTTGCTAATTTATAAAGTCTCTTCATATCCTCACTATGAGTCACTATATAAACTCCACCAATTAGGATGTGCATGTTTTTTTACTACGTAGAATCATATTGTATATTTTTTATTATTGTATTGTATTTTATTGTTTGTCTATTCGTTTACTTTGAGCAAACTACGAGTGGTGACGTCGTAGCAATATTATTAAATATGTAGAATTGTAGTATATTGTAATATTATTTTACATTGGTCCAACAAGTATTTCACTGAGAAAATAGTTTAAAAATTCACTTAATTATTACTATTCCTTTCTTAAGGCTTATTTTGAAGTAGCCTGAATCATTATGCAATAAACACTTAGATACAACCCGTGTGCATCGCACGGGTTTGCATGTTCAACAACACATCTAAACATTACACGGCCAATTCCCAAAGTATACACAATCAGACTAACGCATCAACATTCTAACAAAATCATTATGCAAGCAACCACATGAGAACAAAATTTGACACAAGCCGTGTGCATCGCACGGGTCTAGCATGCCTTTCGGTTTCTTATATATTATTGCAAGGTTATTATATACCTCGATTATTTATTTAATTGGTTTCCTTTGTTATATAATTCACGGTATGAATTATATACTTGTTTAATTTTTCATATGTAATATATAGAATAATATTACTACTTTGTATTTTACTTTTCCAGATTTATTTTATTTAACCATCACCAAACATATTACAACTTGGATTACTTTTTTATCAACGTTTTTTCGATTCTGTCGCGTTGATGTTTGAATATCCACGGAAAACCCAAAATTCATTATCCTAGGCTAGTGGATCTTAGCCGTTAAGGATAAAACGCCATCTTCATTGGTCGGATCTTTCTGGTTGTCTGTTTGTTGTTGTGCTTAATATGTGCATTTCTGCCAATCGTTCCACAAAATCGAGGTGAGTTTATAGCCACATGTTTTACTTGTTTTACATATATTTTTTGGGGTGGTGAACAGCTTTAATTGTTTACAAATGCATTTACTTGGTTGATTACAATTTGGTTTACACACTCATTTACATAGCCGCTATGAGAGACAATATTGGACTTTTCATTTTGGTCACAAATACATACTTTACTTTTGAAATGATTACGGATTAGCTTAAGGGAGATGAACGATAACTTACAAGGTAAATGCTACGGGTGTTCTTGGAGGGGACACTGCAAGGGGTCATAATCATTTACTGCCCAGGGTGTTCTTGGAGGGGACACCTACAAGGGGTACATATTTATTACTGCCCGGGTGTTCTTGAAGGGGGACACCTACGATGGGTACATATGGTTTTCATTACTGCCCGGGTGTTCTTAGAGGGGGACACCTACGATGGGTACATTTAATGCATCGGTATATATGAATTAGAGTTATCGTAATCACTCCATTGGGCAATACATACTTGAAACATTTCGTGATGGTTTTAATTATCATGCATACTTTGAATAATTGCGGTCCAACTTTCATACGTATAATTTTTGGCAACTATTATAAGGATTGAAATGGTCATGCATACTTTATAAATCTTTTGATTTCAACATTTATACTTACAAAAATCTATGAACTCACCAACTTTATGTTGACACTTTTAAGCATGTTTTTATTAGGTGAATTAGATGCTTGGCTTACTTGATGTGCATTGGAGTCTAAATTTACAAGATTTTCATTTGGATTTCCTACTTAATACAATATGAATCAAATATAGTTGTATGCTTTCATACTTTTCTTTGTGATTGCAATTGGGGACAAATTGTTATATCATTTTCAAGAAAATTAACGAGATTACTTTTTAAACGACACATTTAGAGGTCGTTCTCTTATATCTTGTGCTGTTGTATTATGAAGTAATGCCCCCGGACATATTTCCGCTGCGACACATTTTTGGGGGTGTTACAGTACATAGGATTTGCATACATTGATGAGTTTGTCGAAAAATTGTTTTTGAACTAAAACCCCAATTTTATTTTTTAAATCACTCACGTTAGGAAACCAATTAAAATTTGTTGTTTTGCAATGTTAATACACCTAAAACGTTTCCAATACATGATAATTGATCTCATGAACAAATTTCGAGATACATAATTCATATGTATTTTTCGACTTGTTTGGATGAGCAAAATCAAATTAATGAGCGTTTGGGTTAACTCTTAGGATTTTATTTCTAGGTCGAGTTAATCGTTACTCCATATTTTTTGCATATAGGCACACACTAGGCACTAACTCAAAACATAAAAACAAGTATAAATGATTAATATATGGGCTTGTTCATGATCTTCTAGGTAACAATGTCTCGAGCTACCGGTCTAGATCATCAAAAGACAAGAAACTACATACCCTTAATATCAAATGAGTTTAGTCAACCTTTGCTAAACATAATGGCAAATCTTGAAAAATGATATTTTCATGAGGGAAGGTTTGTAAGTCCAAACTTCGAAAATATGAGTCATATTCGTGCTAAGTTTGAGTCAATCGGCTTTGATTGTTTGTTAGACATTAACGAACAAACTGTGCCTCGTTTTGTTCTTGAGTTTTATTGTCAACTTACTTTTACCAACAATCCTAAGGGTCAATTTGTTTTTAACTTTGTCATTCAAAATAAGTCATTCTCCATCACTCTTGAGGAATTCGGTCAAATTAAAGTAAGTTGATGTTCATTGGGAAGATCCATGAGTAGCAAGCTTCTAGCATTCACATCATTCTTCTTGTTGGTCTTTTCTTCAGCAGTTACAGGTACTGACATCTTTGTAACTGAAGTACCATTCTCTTGTGCTGTTTGTGGTACAGATACCCATGAGTTACCATTCTCTATGACCTCCCATAGAGCATAGTCTTGTACCTGGAAGTATTGCTTGATTCTTATCACCCACATCTCATACTCACCTAGTTTGAGTATGGGTAGCTTAGCAGTAGTATTACTCTGTGCAGATTCAAATTCCATAACTTCTAGATCAAAGTTTCAGAACACAAGGCTCTGATACCACTTGTTGATCCCAACTAGATCTTGCAAACCTTGTAAAAGGGTTAGTTGTATTGAATAGATTCAAGACAACTATGCTAGAAACTTTGTTGATACTAAGAGTATGCGGAATCTACTCTTTAGTACTTAGAAGAATATGAATGTAATAGTAAACTGTGATGCAGTAGAATGAATGAACAATGAATATAACCAAAAAGCTTCAATATTATTATGATGAATAATACGAGTACTCTGTCTAGTACTAGGGTTTACAACCTTGAAGCTATGAATGTGTCTATCGAGATGTGTTTACAACCATAACCTAGGATCTCCTTTTATACACCAAGGAGTCCTTTACAAGATACAAATCTTCTAAACTTATATAAGATGTCTACGTATCTTCTAATTATATAAGATACACACAATAAGTTCATACATATCACTTCATACGTCTTCATCATTCTCTGACAGTTGTAATCTTCATGCAGCAGTACAAAGTCTTCCAGCAGTACTAAGTTTAGTACTGGCAGTACTAACTTTCTTCTGGCAGTACTAACCTAGTTAGTACTGTTAGTTATATCTTGAGCAGTATTAAGTTCTTAAACTAGAAGTACTAACTTGTGAAAATTTGTTCTTAACACCCTAGTACCCTGCTAATATCATGTTCAATCGATAAGTCTAATAACAGGACTAACAAGATCTAAGTCACCCTCTATACTAAACAAACCAAGGGATCAATAAAAGACTATAAGGATATCCAATAAAATCATAATTAAACAAGAAAAATCAATCATAATAATGGTAAATACATGGCTAGGCCAGCACTAAGAGTGCTTAGCCGCTCATGGTAATAGTAAATCAAGAATGAATGAAAGAAATCATGGATTGCATTATCATTATCCTTACAGTAAGTGTTTCTAAATGATTAAATACAAGAATAGATTAGGTGAATTCTTCCTTGGACTTCTGGCGGAATGCTTTGGGTCTTGGAGGATTGGTTCACCCCTTGATACTATGTTGTGAGTGGAGGAGGTGAGTGATACTGAATGAGCCGAGTGAGGGCTCTATTTATAAGTATCAAAGGTATTACGGTGTAACAGTTATGAACACATTACGCTGTAACAATGATGATGTAGTTCCCCATTCTCAAGGCTTAATTGGTGTTATGGCTTAACAGTTATGAACACATTACACTATAACAATGCTGATGTGGTTCCCCATTCTCCAGGCTTAATTGATGTTACAGCGTAACCGTATTGCAAAGGTTATGCCGTAATGCTAACTCGGATACTCAATCTTTCTTCAAATTATATGTTACGACGTAAAGGTGATGGTGAGGTTACGCCGTAACAGCTAATGCTGAGTCATTTCTTCGTTTGTTTTATTATGGCGTAACTTTTGCGGGGAGTTTATGCCGTAAAATCCTTAAATGCCTTTAATCGCTTGAATTCCATGTCCAAATCCCGTGTCTCTTGCGCAAATACTCGAGTATTCCCTAAAAACTAAATATAAGGGATTAAGTAACATTTTCAGGTATTTATAACTTAATCACAAGCATTTTCATAGGGAAATTGATACTAAAAAGTATTAATTATTTGATGTTATCAGTACCCGACTTTTGTTAAAATTAGCAGGTGTTTGGTAACGAGTGAAACTTTTAGCATCCAATTTTATGATGGATCTGCGTGTTTGGTTATGTCGAGTTCATTCGTTAGCAATATGGTTGGGTTAGCTAACGAGTCAAAATTGATCGAGTGTGTTGTCTTGGAATCTTATATTACCAGGTCTGAATCTGATTTGTCAAAAGTTCGATTATAATTATGAATTTTTCGACTGAATTTTTATACAAATTAGATGCAATTTTCATCAGTGTAATTATCCATCTATTAAATTTGATGCAACCATTTTCATGGAAAGATTTTACCATCCATAATGTAACGTAACTTACATTGCAAAAGTAAACGAGCTCACGCAACCTACCAATTCCAATTTCATCAACGTTTACAGCAAGTAAATGTTATAATATATCAAGAAATATGTTATAAAATCCATACGTTATCTATTTAACTTACTTTCCATAACGCTATATCAAAACAGATTTTAAACGTTAATGTTTATATAAAAAACCCTAACTATATGTAATGTTTACATATAAACCAAATGTACAAGATAATAAGGCATGTGTACAAGTTATCAATACTTGAAATTCAAATATCTTTTCCCTCCAAAACCAATGTACAACTCCTTAAAGCTTATTGTACAACCCGATAATGCATAGAATTCAATTTAAAACCATTTCCCTCCAAATTCGTTCAAGGCATTTCGTACATCTTTTTAGCATGAATTACAACTTTCACTAAGGTCACCATATTTAAACATTCTTTCTCTCCATTTCCAGCCCGTACTCCGTCCTAAGAAAACTAAAACCCTAACCTGAAAACCCTAATGAACCCGTCACCGCCCTAACTAGCTCGAACCAAGTTAAATCTAGCAACCACCCTTCTCCATGACATACCACCTTGCTAAGCACCTCCATCACAACCTGTCTCCACCCCCCAGCAACCTTAGCACCTTGTCCACCCCTTTCCCACCAAAGTAAACCCTCCTTGTCCCAACCCCCCCCCCCCTCATGACCCTCCTTACACCCTCTTTTAAGTAATTTCCTAGTTTCACTAGTCACCTAGCTAACCTTGGCCACCACTCTACACAGACTTGGTCCCTACTCCATGTAAACTTGCCACTACTCCTCTCTTGAAACCCTATATAAACACGAACACATACATACTTTTCCTAACGCACCATCTAACACTAAATACTACCTCAAAATGATGATCTAACCAAGTCATAGAAGAGCAAAGAATAGTAAGGATAAGCTAATAGAGAGCCAAAGTTAAGAAGTAAAGAGTCCATGATCTATCCAATAAAGGTTTTTGGTATATTTTTTGCCTTTTAGACCAATTCAACAACCATTTACATGTACTAGTAAGACTTTTCGTAACTATGTTAACAATCTCTTGTATTGATGTAGATTAAATATAAGCTCCTATACATCCTTAAGAATCTCATGAAATCTGCCCGTAAACCATAAAGCTTCTCATTTTGGTTTTACTAAACCAAACCACACTAAAAACCCACTAAAAAGCTCTTTTTTGTGTAATCTAATAAGCTATAAGATATAATCTGTGTAAATAACCTTTTTTCTATAAGCTCATTTATTCATTTTTACAAGCTAAAAACAAATCCTAAAAGTTAGGAAACCCATCGGGTTAAGATTTTAAAACCAAACGTACCATTTTGGATTTTTTTAGCTCATAACTCTTTTCATAACTACAAGCTCGTAAAACCTTACTTATTTTAGCTTTATAATAATAAGCTATAAGCTGCAAATTTATTGATATCAAAAAAACAAAGATTAATGAATTTGGACTAGAAACCGCAAAACATTTCATGCATAAGGGTATATATTGTAAATTTTAAGAAACTAGTATAACTTTTTTTCGGGCCAAAATGAATTATCCTAAAGATAAACAATTCAAGGTTTGTTTTGCCATAAACTTTAAAAGTTAAGGAGTATAAATGTTTTAAAGATTTAAAAGTAAAGGTTAAATTGTAAATTTAATATATACCAAGGGTATATATTGTCAGTTTTCATATTCTCAAGGGTATAATATGTAATATTTTTATATTAATATAAAAATTATATTAAATATTAAAAGACTGCAATTTAATAAAAGCCCTGACACATTTATCGTTATCGGTTCGTATGATCGAAACCTAATAAAAATAATTATGTTATATATTTTAACATAATTTAATCATCCACTAGCTTTTGAAAAAAAGAAACTTAAAAAGATAAAATCCTATCTTTTCAACTATAACGTATCACGTTAATAGGGAATTCATGTGAGGGGGGCGTTCATTTGGGGTAGACATATTGATGAGTTGCTTGGATTTAACGATTAAAGTGTCCGCTATCTCCTCAAACGTTTTACAACATGACCTCTGGATTATATAGCCACAACATGATAATGTATATTATCACAAAATAATAAACAAAAAATCATTTACGTTAAACTTTATGAAATAAAGTTTTGAAACAATCAAACTAAGACTTGACATATTACCTCAGGTTGTGTGACGAAGCCGTTTATTTCCATTTGAGTTACTTTTGACATCGATCAACTACCTTATCAAGGTGAGTTCATAGTCCCACCTTTATATATTTTTCAAAATCCCGTGGGGGGATACATGCTATAAACCATGAATACAAGTATTTTAAACTGTATGCTATCCTGATATATTATTCCAGAAGTACCTCTATTTTCCAAAAAGTCCCCACTATCATGAACCGTTAATTACTTGTAACCGAACATACTGGTTGAGTAAGCGCGAATGCCGAGAATAGATCTATTGGGACTGAACTTCCCCGTCCGGGTATATAACAACGCA
Organism: Tanacetum coccineum; assembly: GCA_026074375.1. Lineage (NCBI taxonomy): Eukaryota > Viridiplantae > Streptophyta > Magnoliopsida > Asterales > Asteraceae > Tanacetum > Tanacetum coccineum. The sequence continues at coordinate 3,780 of BQNB010054807.1, read as the reverse complement.
CTACCATACGAGCGCATTTCATTTGAGGAACTTTGGGTGTTTGGAAAAGCACCCGCTTGGGGCAACAACTTATTAATAACATTTACTTAAGGTGTAACACCCCCATTTTCATATATCTCAACGGAAGGGTCCAATGGTGTTACGTCATAACACAATAACTCAAATCATAGAAAACGACTCTAAAAGAGGCGTTTTAAGACAATTTCATTCATTTGAATAAAATAAAGTTTACATCACGGTCCCAATAAGTTTAACAACATCATACAGACGATTTAACAAAACATTTACAAAAGATAATTATTAGCGTGCCTTCATAATCTCCATCGCCCGAAATTACCTTACAAGGACTTGAGATAAAACATGTCAAAGTCACAATAATGTTGATAATCCATAGAGTTTTATATATATACAATAATAAAAAATTTTCCGAACATAAGTATCCCATTATTCAATATTCATAGGTGATATAACAATGTGGCCAAACAAAGTTATATCAGGAGGATTATTATTAGTCCCTCAATGACTTCGAACCTACCACAAGAGAGATATTCAATATAAAGCCCACTAAACACCCTCGTTATGAGTGTATCTTAGTGCTGTAATGTTAATAAGAGGCTCTGAATCTGAATCTGACTCGCACATCTGAATCTGAATCTGATGCGTAAAAGTCTGAATCTGAAAGAAATAAATTGATTGTTTTTTTAAATTTTAAATGTCTGAAACGATGTAAAACAAATCCGTTTTTATTCTTAAAATCAGTTTTATACTTTACGCAAACATAAACAGATTAGTGAATATTATATGGAGGAGCATAGTGTAGACATAGAAATTAGACATGAGTGTGAGTATAGGGCGAGCGGGACGTGTAGAGGGACGAGCGGAGAGACGGGGTGTGTGGATGATTGGAGGGGACTCACGCCCGAAGGTAGTCCAGAGGTTGACGCGATTATAGTTGTAGTCTTAAAGTTTTGAGTGTGTAGGTGACAGGGCGATCTTCATCTACTAAGACCAGGTTGGATAGAGGTTTTGTGACATGAATATAGTAGACTACAATCTGAGCAAAGTATGCGACAGGTCATCGCTTTTACATCCCATGTGATTAAACATCTCAATCAATTTGACAATTGTTACTGTCATTAACTTTAACAATTAAAAGATTGCGAAAAATAAAATTCATTAGTATACTTAACTTTGACAATAATAATTAAAATACCTTTTAATGAAAAAATTAAACCCAGGTGCAAATTATACGGGCCACAAAAAAATATAGTATTTTGAACATTATTTAAGCATTATCATCATTAGTATTTTGAACATTACTTATTTAACAAAATAATAATAATTTTTTATAACGTAATATCAATATTAAAAGAAGAGTAAAAAAAATATCTCATAAAACAAAGAGAGAAAAAACAAAAAAGAAAAAAAAACTAAAGAAAAAAAAAGAGTAAAGAGTAAAGAGGCATTAAGAGGCATCAAGACCCCACATCCACATCTAGTTGGTTAAGATGTTTCAGCCTCTGACCACGTCTGAACGAAAGAAAAAAAACAAACGCACTTAATGAGCAAAATGTCTGAGCGCGTCTGAATGAGTCAGATTAAGAGGCTGTGAAGAGGCTCTTTATAAAAAACAAACACCACCTTATTCTCTATACAATGCATCCGTGGTGTCATATTCCCGACACATGACGATAGCTAGTCGTCACGGATAGGAGGTGGTAATCTCCAAATAGTACTATTTCATGTATAAGCGTATGCCTATTTCCCGGTAATTAACGATTCATGATTTCTGCTATCTAGCGAGTTAAGCTAACTTATAATAATCAAGGCTACTAGCATACATTCGGGTCCCTTGTGTTCTATTTTAAAAACAAGCATGTTACCTCCCTCGCGGGTTTATAAAACAATTAAAGTGTAAAAATGCGAGGCTATGAACTCACTTAGTGAATAAAAACTTCGAAAGTAGGCGCGTCAATCAACCAAGACCTATACAAATTGTAACGGGTCTTAGGTTTCTAGTCGATAAAATAAAATTCAAAATTTAAATATATATATATATATACATGTATCTTATATGATGATGATCAATAATTTATAATACTCTAGGTTTGGGTCCTAACCCTAATCTGAAGTGCACTAACTGTGAAAAAACTGGTCACACTGTTGACAGATGTTTTGATTTGATTGGATATGTTAGGATCTGGTACTAGATAGATCTTCTAGCCTTTGTGGTTGTATAGTACTTATGTAATCACAAGTATATACGTGAGAGACTCTAACAATTGTTTAGGCGGAAACTAAACAATACAGAATAAAGAAGAACAAATATAACCAATGATCCTCTATGGATCTCTCTATTAATAATAAATTGTTTTTGTGATTTGTGAATCGGTACCAAACCCTAATGCTAAAGGTTTCTTTTATAGAGAAGAAACCCTAAATTGCTAAACAAGATTCCTAAAATTGCGTAAGAGATATACATCAATCTCTTCCTAAAAACGCGTAATATCAATCTCTTCCTAATTTATCTCATTCCTATCTTTATGAGATAACTCTAGAATATATCTATAATTCCTGCATACAATAATCACGTCTATAAATAACAATCAGCAGATTCTATCTCTGTCAGCAGGAACGAGAACATGACCAGCAGAAACATAATCAGCAGGAACGACTTAATGCCATCAGCAGAAACGAAAATCTCTACCAGCAGAAACGACACTTAGTCGTCTTCAATTATTCCCAACAATCCTCCCCTAAACTTGGTTTTGACTCCGTTAATTCCAAGTTTCTAGATAGATCTTCTCGAAGTAAGAGGATTGAGGAGCAGCAGGAACAAAGTAAGCAGCAGCAACACAACAAGCAGCAGAAACTGTAGAAGCCACAGCAGCATCAAAGGAAACAGCATGAACTCGATGAACAGCAGAATCAAATGAGGCAGCAACATCTCTAAGCAGCAACTTCCAGTCTTTGCAGCAACATAAGTAGATTTGATAAGCCTTTACCAAGTAGCTACTCACTCTTGGGCTAGTTGATACTTTGGTGAAAACAAACACCCTGGTGTAACAACAACCAGTCCAATTTCTCAGAACGTGAATCAAGGGTGAATTGGAATACCCTAACAGTTTTTGGCAAACCGTCACAGCCATACAACGGATTTGAGAAAGTCTTTACCTGTAGCCGTTTGCTCAGGACTAGCCACTTTTCATCTAAAGAATATGGAAAGTGATAACCATCCAGTTTTGGGTAACCTGGCAACCATCAACGGATTTGAGAAGGTCTTTACCAAGAGCCGTACCCTCTTGGACTAGCCACTCTTTGTTACAAGAACATGGTGAGTGAAGGCCATAGGATTTTTAGCAAACCCTTACAGCTATCAACGGATTTGAGAAAGTCTTTACCATGAGCCGTTTGCTATGGACTAGCCACTTTTCATTCAAAGAATATGGAAAGTGATAACCATCCAGTTTTGGGTAACCTGGCAACCATCAACGGATTTGAGAAAGTCTTTACCATGAGCCGTTTGCTATGGACTAGCCACTTTTCATTCAAAGAATATGGAAAGTGATAACCATCCAGTTTTGGGTAACCTGGCAACCATTAACGGATTTGAAAGGTCAAAATTATCTCCTAACTTTTGATTCATCATACCATTCCATCCTCTTTGATTACCTCTAGGAGTCTTATTGTTTTTCTTAAGTTTATCTGTTTTCTTAACATTTTTATTTTTAGAACAAACAGATTGAGGAATAAACTCAGGTGATTCAGCACTTAACTTAG
>BQNB010054806.1:0-36518 GCA_026074375.1 Tanacetum coccineum | reverse complement strand
ATTACTGATGAAGAAAACTAAGTATAACGAACTTGATGCTGAAGTAGAACAACCCAAACGTGTGTCTTATGTCTTGCACTATCCACGTGACTTCGAACGTATACCCAAACCGATGTATAGGGAGACCGCAATCTCTTGACAACTTATCCTCATCTTCTATGAGATACATAACCAAAGTGATAGCAAATGTGAGCATTGAGCACCATAAGTTAGATCACACTCATTTGCTAGATTTGTCAATTCTTCGTCACATCATTTCTAAGCATGAAAAAGTTATCTTCAAAGTGCAACACCCACTTTAAGATATGATAAGAACACAAACCCAAATAATTCCACTTCATCATCAAATAGATGATAAATAATCCTCTTCGTAACTAATTAATCCAATAAATACGAGCCATTAAACTGTTAAGAATATGTAAATCAAAACATTACTTTATGTGTGTGTTATCCAATATGGAACACAGCTAGCAATAGTATCTTTTAAGCCCAAGCAGTAGTAACTACTTTTAATCAAACAGTAGTAACTGCTTAAATTTACCCTAGCAGTAGAAACTTAATACTGGCAGCATTAAAAATATATTAGCGGTATTAATCGTACTAGCAGCACTAAGTGTAAACTGGCAGCATTAACCCTTAGTGATAGCAGCACTAACATGAACTGGCAGTATTAACGTCTCCTGGCAGCACTAACTTACATAAGCAGTAGCACTAACCTTCAAAGATAAGGCTAGCAGTATAAACTGCCATTGGCAGTATACAACTGACAGTACTAATGTATGAAGAACAGTACTAAGTACTCATAAGCAGTACTAAGTATAAAGCTGGCAGTACTAACTTCATACCCAGCAGTACTAATTCTTCCCTTGCAAGTATAAAGTGCTCCTTCCTCCCATACCTTTTGAGATACTTTTTAACATCAGTAAAGAACCAATATTTACGATCACCAATAGTACTGTGTCATGTGTCAGTAGTAACCACCAACGAGCAGTACAAAACATATAAGGATACCTTTTTTTAAGTATTCAGACGATACCTTTTTAGCGACACTTTTTTAGTTGCTAAACTGTCACTAATCCTTGTCTTTGTATCTATCATCTTGATGTCGTGTGTTATGCATCCCTACTAGGGTTCATCATCAATCAAACGATCGACTCACCAAAGCTAGTAGAAACATTAATGATCACCATTCCTGTTTTTATTAAATTAGGATTTGTGAATACCCTAATTGCAATGAATTGAACCAAACACCAAAAACAAAGAACATGACCACTCTTCCTTCATAGATTCGACATCAATACACCTTGTAGATCCTAGATCTCATGAGCCCCTAGGCTCTGATACTAATTGTGGAAACCATTCGATCGTTAGATCGTTTAAGCTCAGGTTGTTTAGACCTTTATCTAGGATAATATCAATGTTCATAAGTTATAAAAACAAAGCGGAATAAGAACAAAGATATTCAACAAGGCGTTCTTCATTAATAACCAAACGTTCTTCATAGCCCCAATTCTAGATGATCAATTCTAGAACGGTTACTCTAACTAGTAGCAGGAATCATAGATTCTTGAGGCTAAAACAAACAAACCCTAGGCGTCCATTAGAGGACTTGACGCCTAGACACACACACACTTTTCTGTAAGTTTACATCTTGACACACTTTTCTGGATGTATAAAACCTATAACCTGTATCTCTTTATATACTAGAGATAATAGGTTTTATAAAGAGATAAACATAAATCTTTTAAACATTTAACTTGATCTTCTGTTATCTTCTTTCTTTATAAGGAGATCTTTTGATATCTTTGACTAAATCTTCAATAATTCTCCACCAGATTATAGAATTCTTGAATGAAGACTTTAGTCCTTTTGTTTCATTCTTGTTTTGTCTTATCAACTCAAATATAATTCATAACACAAGCTTTGGATGATGATGCGACTTATTGATAAACTTAGCTTTGGGGCTAAGGTAAGTAAATTGGTTCTAACATGAGATTATGTGGATTTTATCATGTATGTGTTATGTAGAAATTGATAATAAAGGTTTAGGAAGCTTTAATTTATGATGCTTTGATTAAGGATAGATTAAGTGCTAGTTTGCCAAAACTAGCTCAGGTTGTAGATAAGCTAATTGTGACCAAATTAAGGTATATAAAGACTATTTTTGAGTTTGAATGATAAGTGGATTATGTGTTATGTGTAAGTGATGGTGATGTATGGTATGATGGATTAAGTTGAATGTGAATGACGCTTATATGATTCATGATGTATAATATCGTGTTATTACCTATTTACTTACTAAGCGTAAGCTTACCCTTTTAGCTGTTGATGTTTTGTGTAGCTGTTTATGATGTAAGTAAGGCCTATGGCTTGGTAGCTCAGAAATTTGAAGTGTTGGACTATCTGTATGAAGTTAGTACTGGATGTCAAGCTCAAGTTAAGGTTGAACCCCCAAGTGTCACAAAATGGTTTATAAACGTTGTTGTCAAGTGTCCAAGTCTTAGTCTTGGTTTTGAAGTAATGATCTTGTGTATAGTGTTACTTGTATTTGAAAGTGGGTCCAAACGGGTGTTTGGCATAACCTCGTAAAGTATGTTTCTGCGGGTCATTTAGACCATGTGTGTAATCGACAATGAATTATATGTTGTATTAAAGATTTCTGGAAAGTTACGTGAATTTTAGAGTCCCAGAAGTATGATTTTCGAAATATAGAAAAGTGCACAAATATAGCATGCTTTGTAAAGTTTCTGCAGGGACCATATGTCCATATGATATTTCAGCATATGGCCATATGCTCAGCTCAGAAGTTTCTGCAGTGGTCATATGGTATTTCAGCATATGGCCACATGCTTCTGTCAAACTATAAATGAGATTTTTTTAGTTTTTAGTCAATCTTCCAAAAATCATATCTTTTAATCTATAAGTCGTTAAAAATCATGCCACCTGCCATTTTAAAGATGATTAAGTCTAGTTTCATTTACAAATAGTCTTAAGGGTTGTTTTATAACAGATTTTTTTTCAGTTTATTGAAGAGTAACAGAAGGTCCGCTTTGGTATGTCGTTTCCATAAAAAAATTATTTTTGTTAAATTTAAAGTCGGGAAAAGGGCGTTTCAACTTGGTCTAAGTGAATTAGGTTTCCACTATAGGTTGCCTAAACTTATATCACTTGTAGTTGCGTGTGTCGTAAGTGTATGTAGTGCGGAATGTAGAAAACCTTAGTTAGAAGGTATACTAGTACTTGCGGCTATTTAGAATGATGATGATGAGACATAAATTGATTATGCAATATGATATATGTTATAGTTTAAATGATTTTGATTGCAAATAAGAATGTAAAACACTCGTTGGAGGATTAAGTACGGATAGATATTATTTGGTGACGTAAGGTCTATGCTAGTTAATATATGCCTAAGTGCTACACATATGTGTATGATGAAATGAATTTATGATAGATATAGGCTAAGTAAAATGCATAGGATTGCATTTTCAGATATGTCATGAATTATAAATAAGGCGTGACTAGAATTTGACGTGACATGAAGTCTTATACGCTGAGATAAGTAAATGGATTTAGATTACGATGTATGACCAATGTATGGTCTAATTGTAAGTTGTGTCTAATGTGGGGTTAGGACATGTAATAATTAAGATGGGTTGGATTGAATTTAAATGTGTAAACATTAAAATAATGTTTCGGCATAAAATAAGATAAGTGGCGCTAGAAAACCGTAAATGATATGTGAAATGCGCAAGAAAGAATTGGAAAGCATGAATTGGTCATGCTAACATATTAGGTGATGTGTATGATGATAAAATGAAGTTAATGAAAGAGGTTTAAAATAATAAATCGTGAGATGTATATGCGCAAAAAGAGTCGAGTAGACAAAAATGATGTTCATCATAAAATGGAATAAGAAGTCAACTTGTAGTAGGCGATAAAATAATAAATGCATTATGGAGATGCGTATAAAACTTGTAATACATGAAATTGACAAGTATGTGTCCACGATAATGAATGCATGATAAAATGTGCGTTGAGATTGCTTAGGGCAATAAAATGTAGTAATGCAAACGTGCTTGATTAGATAAGTACAAAAATGATGAATGAGTAATGAAGGTTAAGGTAAAAAGCTTGGATCTAATTCTCTAGTTCTCGAATCTTTCGAGATGTGTTAGCTTGCCTTCCCCTGCATGGTTTACCTTTATGGCATAGTTGTTAGCTTGCCTTACCCGGCATGGTTTGCCTTTACGGCATGGTTGTTAGCTTGCCTTCCCCGGCATGGTTTGTCTTTATGGCATTACGGCATTGTTGTTAGCTTACCTTCCCCGGCATGGTTTGCCTTTACGACATGGTTTGTCGTTATGTCATAGATAATACCTTGCCTTCCCCGGCATGGTTGTTAGCTTGCCTTTATTGCATGAATGAAATGATTAGTGAGATTGGATCCAAGGCTAGAAAAGATGAAATTAAAAATGGAAAGGTCTTTGATATGTGATTAATGAAAAGATAGAAAGTTTTAGGCGGGTATAAGTGTTGTATCGGGAATGCTTAAGTAGGATGATTTACAATCTACTTATTTAAATAAATTTGGGCGCCTTTTCATTTAAATTATAAATCGTCAAACCATAAGTTCATAATTCTTTATTTACATAGATTGGGATGCCTCTTTATGTAAATGACGAATTGTGAATGAGTGGGTTTATGTGTATTCAAAATGGCATGAGTACGGGTTGAGAAATAGAAAATAAGAACTAAAATTAGTTAGACGTCATAAGAAATGATGGTAGACGTGAATGGAAAGTTATAACGGCTTTAAAGTTGTGTGTTAAACCTTAAGTTAGATGCCTAGACTGAAGTTCGTGTTTTAAGTTAAGAAGATAATCGGATAGGCAATTCCTGAAATTTAAAAAGGAAGTTGTTTAAGTAAAGCTTGGAGTTGGAAAATTAGTACCCTTAAATGATACTTGATATAAATTGGAAATGAGTTCCTGGTTTTTGAGATAAGCGAATTAATGTGTATTAAGAGAATTCTAGAAAATACTTATTGATAATAATTGGAATGTGAAATTGATCGGTAAATGACTTGGGGTCACATTAGAGCATTGTTGAATAGTATGGATTTAGTGTTAGAGTTTGACTTATATAAAGTCAAAATAGTAAGTTTTCCAAATGACAAGTCGTCATTGTTGGAAATTTTTAGATAAGTTTGTGAAGTGACATATGGTTTTTAGTAGAGTGTTGAGTAAAAATAGAAACTTTCCCTAATGTGATGTGACACTAATGGCGCAGTTTCATTAGAATACTTGAAATTATGTGAAAAATTACGTTAATTAAGTGATCTTTTAAGTTGTATGACCATAACGTAGTTGATTTAAAATTGTTAATTTAAGTGATTGTAGCATTTTGAATAAATAGTACTATAATAATGACTATGAGGTAGATCTAAAATGTAGAATATTTTGCAAATGGTCGCAAGCGTTAAACAAGTAAGATTTCAGGGACGAAATCAAAATAAGGGGTAGATATGTAACACTCTAAAACCGGGTTTTGAGTACTTTATTGTAAAGATCGTTTAAGCCCATCTAGGACATGTTTTACAGATGATATAAATATGCAGCGGGATAATAAAGAGTCCAAGTTATATTATCAAACAACTAGTTCTAATCATTAATACGATTGGTGGCAGAGTTACTAGTAGTTACGCCTCATCTCGTAACAGTAACATGGGTATCAAGAAACCTTGATAACTCTTGTGTGATTGTTATCTCATCAGCCTCTGATAGTCGTCTACATCTCTATAACTCTTGCTCATACACACACAGTCACATGCCTTACATACACAAAAGTTATTCTGTTAATTACACATACTTTTTTGGATACTTAAATTCTATGTTGTTCTATGATGTGTCTTTATATGAAAGATAGAGTCGTGAATTAGAGCTAAAGGAAGTTTAACATAAGAGTGATATAAACATGATTAAATCTTTGTAAAGATTATGTTGAGAAATATCTTGTGCGTTTTCTTTATGCTTCTTAGTGAGATCTTCATATTTTGATATCTTTGACCAAATTTCCAGTAACTTATCCACTAGCTTGTAGAATTCCAATCTGCTAGATTTAGTCTTATGTTCATTATTTTATTTTTTTTGTCTCATAAAATCTAGAATCCCAACAATTCTTCCTCTATTGACGATGACAAAACGAAACAACAGTCGGTAGAACTCGCCGTAAAGCCAAGCTTACCTGAAGTGAGGATGTAATCATCTCCCTGAATGAAAACAAAAAACTCCACTTAAGTAGATTTCTTTTTATACCATGACCAACCAAGATATACTAAGTATGACCAATTGTCACATCGTAACATCTTCTTCCCCTTTTTGTCGCAAAATTCAATAGCGGGGACTTGTGTGATTTATAAGCATACTTTGGTCTTGGACCCTATACGCAACCACTAAAATGTTATCAACATTCTAATCCAAAAGCTTTCTAATCCTCAAATTAACCCCAGTTAAGTTATCGCAATATGAGATAAGAAATAAACTTGAGTAATAGAAAGATCACACTAGCGAGTCGAGTAATGTGTGTACAGTAGTAGTTAAAAACCATTCACCTCTAATGATGAATGTAAGTATGGTTGTAACACTATTTTTAACAGTGATAAGCATTCCCTGACAACCTCATTTGTTAACCATTTCTTGAAAATCTTTAATTGAATTTTTGGCTGTGATGTAATTGATTACTGAGAAGATAACTAGTATAACAAACTGATATAGATGTAGAAAAATGCCTAAACTTGTGTCGTATGTCTTGTACTATCAACATGACGTAAACTATACCTAAGACACCAAATATAAGTAGTAGCAAACTCTTGAGGAACAGCCCAGTCCTTAAAATCCTCATCTTCAATGAGACACTGAGCACAACAACGAAACTCCTTATAAGTGATAGCAAATGTGAGCATTCAGCACCATAAGAAAAATCACACACCTTTGCTAGATTCGTCAAGTCTTCGTCACATCGTTTCTAGGCACGAACAAGTTATCTTTAAAGTGTAACACTCACTTTAAGATATGATAAGAACACGAACCTGTGAAACTCCACTTCATCGTCAAATAGGTGATAAATAACCTTCTTCGTAACCAATTCTTCCAATAAATCCAAATATGAGCCTTTGAAACTTTTAAGAATAAACTAAAATAATTCCAGTTCTGTCCGAGATCCAAACAAGTGCCAAAAACGTGTACTGACCGATATCGGATGCAACTAACAGTCTTAACTCTCCACTGTGTCCGATATCGGATAAAGCTAGCAGCATAAACCATTTTGTACCAAGCAGTATTAACCGAACTGCCTTGGCAGTACAAACTTCCCCTTGAACGAGCAGTATTAAAACTTCGTTCCCAATGCTAGCAGTATTAAAATCAAACGAGCAGTACTAAAACCCAACTGGCAGTATTAATCATACAAATATTAAGAAGTTATTTATACAATCCCCAAAACTTAGGGGTTGTGATAACTTCCCATAATACTCGCACTCCATTAGTTACCAATATCCTTTCCAAACAAATCACCAGCTGCTTCTTGGCTTTCAATCATCAGTTCACGAATAAACCAATCTGCTTCCATAAACAGCCACGAATCACATTTAAACCTGCTGTTAACACAAAACGTACATGTTCTTCTTTTCTTCGAACACCAGCAGACTTTCAATCATGAAAACCTTTGGCAGTATTAATTAAGAATGAGCACATCAAACAGTAGTATGAATCATTCTTCACAACAATCACAAGCCATAAAGCACGAACATCAAATAATCATAGTCGTCTTTTTTTAAGTATAAAGATGACACTTTTTAGCATTTAGTGACACTTTTTCTGTCACTAAACTTGTATCGTTCATGACCAGTTGTTGTTGTTTATCCCAAGCAAAGTACAACAACCTGCTGCTTTTTCAGTGACGTGCTTCCCCTCAAACAAGTAACGTGATCTGCTGACAACTTCATTGATTTAGGGTTTTTATGACAAACCCTAATTTAATTCTTTACACCTGCGACCAAACAGTTTGGCATCAATCATGTGCACTTGCTGCCTTTTGCATCTCTACTAAAAAAAAAAAAACAATTTGGGTTCTCATTGATCAATAGATCAACCTCACCAATGCTAGTAGGAGGACACCTTATAATTCTGAATTGCATGAAGTCATCTTGCCATTATTCGAATTCGGGTTTGGAGAAACCCTATCGTCTTCATATGTAAAAATACTATTGCTTTGTCAGTATAAAAAACAACTTGTGGGCACAAATCAATCAACAATACCATGAATCATAAGCATCATTATGAATTACCACGCTGTCATCTACAACTTTTCTGTTTTTATAGAATTAGGGTTTGCAAAAACCCTAATCACCCTGAATCTGCTCAAAGCACCAAAACAGAAATTTGTACCTTCTTTTCTTCAAGAACACGATACCAAAAACCTTATAGATCCTAGATATCACGAGCCACATGGCTCTGATACCAATTGTGAAGATCGTTTAAGCCCATCTAGGATATGTTTTATAGATAATATAAATATGCAGCGGAATAATAAAGAACAGTATATTATCAAACAAGGTTTTATCATTAAAAGTTGATCAGAATAATACAATTACCTATCTCTAACAGTAACAGGGATCAAGGAAAACCTTGATTACCTTGAGGCTACATCACCACTATAGATGTCTACATCTCTAACTCTTGCACACACACACACACACACGTTCCTCTGTGTACACATACTTTTCTGGATACTAAATCTATGTGTCTATGATCTCTTTATATAGAGAGATCATGACTTACAAAGGATGTTAACATAAAGATATAAATAAGTAGATCTTTTAAACATTAAGAAATATCTTCTGTTATCTTCATTTTCTTAAGGAGATCTTCATCTTTTGATATCTTTGACCAAATCTTTCATAATTCTCCACCAGCTTGTAGAATTCCAATCTGCTAGATTTAGTCCTTATGTTTTATTCTTTTATTTATTTTGTCTCATCAAATCTAGAATCCCAATATTTATTACAAGAATGCCATTAGATAGTTTGACTATGAATTTTGTAAGTTTGAAGGTGTTACATGATTAGTTAGTCAAACTAGATAGTCAAACTATAAGTCTAGATTTTATGTAAATGGTTTTAGAAAGATTAATGTGTCATAAATATAAGAGAAATAGACTTAAGAGACCTAATATGTCAAATAGTCAAAGTAGTAACTAACTTATAAGTATTTCTATATTTATACATCATGTTCTAGAGTGGTGTGGCTGAGTCGGTTTAAAAGAGGAAAATGGAGGGAAAAGAAGAAGAACAAGTGGGGTGATTAATCTTAGTGAATCATGTGTTCTTATGACAAGACTAAGCTCTAATAATGATCATATACAAGTAAGTAGTTCTAATCATGAGTTAATTAGATGATTTATAAGTTAGGTTTCATGTACCTAAATTGGGGGTTTTGGGTAATTGTAATTCTAAACCAAGTATTGAGGTGTTATTAAAAATGGGTTAAGGTCAATTAGTGTTTTAAGTGAAATTAGTAATTTGGGAATGATGATCATGATATGATCATATAAATGATAAAGAGGGATTTAGTTATGGTTATAGGTAGATTTAGACACACTTAATAATTATATAAATTAGTAGTATTAAATATGTATTGATTCTTGGTTAGGATGCAAGCTTTAGATGATGATGCGAATTATTGATAAACTTAGCTTTGGAGCTTGTTGAAAATTTAGTTCAATTATGGGTTCAGTTCATACTGGGTAATAGGGCTGGAGGTACGGAATGTGCACCCATAAGTTACTGAACACCCTGACTCTGATAGTGGTAAAAAGGAATTCAAGTCACTGATGAAGTTCAGTAAGTTTACTCTTTAATGAGTGTAACTCTGAACTGAATGGTATTCTTTAGTTTGATGGCTTCAGCTTTGTACCCCCTAAGTAATAAGCTGAAGGACACCATCTGGGAGTAACTCTTTAGAGTATGTATCATCAGCGGGTTAATTCATCAGTGAGTCTCTTCAGTACTAAGGGTTTTAGCTTGTATACCCTTCAGTGAGTTAGCTGATCGTTCAATGGGACTGAAGGAATGACTAAGCTGGGACTGAATTGGTAAACTTGTAACAGCTTCGACCTATTTAAGTAGCAGTTATTACTCCATTAATGACCACGTTTAATTGGTCGTGTAACCACTAATCCTAGCAATCATGGAGGACATTATGATGTGATTAATGGGTTGGTTAATCATCATAATTTCACGATTAGGGTTTTGAGTATCTCTCTTATAAATAGGATATTATAACTTTTATGAGATAGATGTACTATAAAACCTAAACACTTGGATGCGCAAGAGTTGTTGATTTGTACCTAAATCATTAACATACATTTGGTCTTATCACAAGTAGATATTCGTGATACCCAGGCAATAGGGTCGAATAGTTTACTTTGGAAAGTGATAACACAGTTCCAAGTGATATCCGGTAACCTTCATTAATAATTAGCTACGCATTGATTATCTTCACCCTGTTCTAGGCTCATAACCACCAACAATCAAAGTAAAGTATTTTGTGATAATCAATAGCGGGTGCAATGAAAAACATGGTGGCTAACTTCTCTAAACTAGATAAGTTTGAAGGAGTTTATTTTAGAATATGGCAAAAGAATATGCACTTTCTTCTTTATACCATGAGTGTGGTGTATGTCCTTACTACACCAATGCCTAAAGATGGTGAGAATGCTACTGTGGAACAGATCCAGAAAAGGAGCAAATGGGAGAATGATGACTATGTGTGTCGTGGCATCATTCTCAATGGTATGTCTGATTCCTTGTTTGATATTTACCATAATGTTGAATCTAGAAAAGAACTATAAGAGTCCTTGAAGGCCAAATATATGGCCAAGGATGCATCAAGTAAGAAGTTCCTTGTAAGTGATTTCACAAATTACAAAATGACTGATTCAAGACCAATTATGGAACAATACAATGAACTTCTTGGAACTCTTGTTAGATTTACACAACATAACATAAACATGGATGAGGTTATTCAAGTCTCTTGTATCATTGATAAACTTCCTTCTTCTTGGAAAGAATTCAAGCATACCTTGAAACATAAGAAGGAAGAATTAACTCTTGTTGAGTTGGGCCGTCATTTACACATTGAAGAGTCCCTTAGGGTGCAGAATAGTGATAAGCCAAAGGGAAACCATGTTGTTGGTCCTTCAGTTATCAATATGGTAGAGCATAACAACTACATCAGGTACAATGATAATAAGGGTAAACGTAAACATCAGGACACCAAAGCTGATCCTAGCAAGAAGTCTAAATTGACTTGTTGGAAGTGTAGGATACGTGTACACTTAAAAAGAGATTGCAAAGGTGGAAAATTTTGGCAACAAAGCCAATGGTTCAGGCACAAATGGTTCAGTGAATGGTTCTTCCAAGTTAATGAAAGGTTAAAATATGTTTAATAAATCTCTTCAGGTTTATTATGTTACATATGTATCTAAATCTTATTTTGTGCAAGATGATAATGTTGCGTGGTGGGTTGAATCAGGAGCAACTATGCATGTGTATAAAGATAGATGTTGGTTCAAGACTTATGAGTCACTGAATGATGGATTTATTCTTCACATGGGAAATGAGTCAACAACCCTGGTGCATGGATGTGTATGTATAGATCTTAGCTTTAGTTATGGAAAGATTGTTTCCTTGTTTAATGTTTTACATGTTCCTAATATTAGGAAGAATTTGGTTTCAAGTAGTATTTTGAATAATTATGGTTATAAACAAGTAATTGAATCTAATAAATTTGTTTTATCCAAACATGGTGTGTTTATTGGTTTTGGTTATTTGAGTAATCAAATGTTTAGGCTTAATATTGTTAATGATAATATTGGTTTAGCCTTTATGTCAACCTCTAAACAAAATGATTTAATCTCATGGCATGTTATACTAGGCCATGTCTACTTTAAGAGGATGCAAGATATGTATAAGGATGGGTTAATCCTAGATTTTGACAAGAACATTGAAAGGTGTAAGACTTGCATGCTGACCAAAAT
The DNA here is from genome assembly GCA_026074375.1 of Tanacetum coccineum. Taxonomy (NCBI): domain Eukaryota; kingdom Viridiplantae; phylum Streptophyta; class Magnoliopsida; order Asterales; family Asteraceae; genus Tanacetum; species Tanacetum coccineum. The sequence goes on along the minus strand of BQNB010054806.1, from coordinate 24,419 downwards.
TACTAAGAAACCATTTCAAAATGTAAAAAGTGAATCTTAAGTTTTGGAGCTGATCCAAAGTGATTTGTATGATTTGCATGCTACTCCTTCATTATGGAATAAGAAATATTTTGTGACATTTATTGATGATGCTTGTAGGTTTTGTTATGTTTATTTATTACATACTAAGGATGAAGCATTAGATAAATTTAAAGTATTCAAAACTGCAGTTAAATTAAAATAAGGGTCCTTGATCAAACGATTTAGGACTATTATAGGAGGTGAGTACATGGATACTCTGTATTTTTAGTCTGTTGGTATTATCTATGAAACGACTGCTCCCTATACTCCACAACAAAATGGTATATCTAAAAGGAAAAACAGGATACTGAAAGAAATGGTTAATTCCATGTTGTCCTACTTAGGATTGAGTCAAGGGTTATGAGGTAAAGCTATGTTAACAACTTACTATTTATTAAATAGGGTTCCTAACAAAAGGAACATGATTACCCCTTATGAACTCTGGACTAAAATAAAACCAAACCTGAACTACCTTAGGGTTTAAGGTTGTAGGGCAATTGTAAGACTCCCTGATCCAAAGCTAAAAACTTTGAGTGAAAGAGGCATTGAATGCATCTTTGTTGGATATGTTGAGCATTCCAATGATTTTAGGTTCTATGTTTTTGAACCTAATGAATCAGTTTTAATTACCTCTATAATTGATACAAAGGATGCTATCTTTGATGATAATAGATTATCATCAGTCCCTAGACTAAGTCAGAGGTCCCTAATAAATAGAACTAGAGACATTGGTGGTTTAGTAGTCCTTGAAGAGGTCATTAAAGAGGTTGTGATTCAAAAACATAAACCTGAGCTTAGAAAGGGCAAAAGGAATAGGACTCCAAAGAACTTTAGACCTGAATTTCAATTATAATTAATTGAAGGAACAAGGGATGAGGTCTCTGGCCAACACTCCTATTGCCTTAATGTTGAGGATGTTCCCAAGACATTTGATGAAGCAATGAAGTCTCAGGATGTTGCTTTCTGGAAAGAAGCAATTAGTGATGAGATGGACTCCATCATGGGCAACAACACTTGGGTGTTGACTGATCTACCTCCAGGTTGCAAACCTCTTGGTTGCAAATGGATCTTCAAAAGAAAACTAAAGGTAGATGGAACTATTGAAAAGTTTAAGGCAAGATTGTTTTCCATAACCCTAGTAGAAGCAGCAGTCATGTAACAAGGAAAATTGATTCGTTCTTCTTGACATCATCATGAAGTAGCAGGTTACATCACAAGTTCAGCAACAAGAAAAGGTACTAAATGATTAGAGTTTATACTGCTGGGTTGTTTTGAGTAGTGTTAATACTGCCAGTTGGTGATTAGTAGTGCTAGAAGACCTTGCTGGTTTATAGTTTTGTTGTGTGTTTATGTTGCTATGAATTGATGATGGTTAAAGAGCAACTTGCTGATGTTTCTGGTTCGAGATTTATTCAGCAGACGAAAAAGATACTAAGAATTGATGTTATGAAACTTAACATGTTTCTATCATTATCTAATATCGTAGGTTTTATGGTTATCATATCCATACTGATGTCGTGATCTATTATTGTGTTTCAAAAATATACAGAATTGGGGTGTTAATTTTTAGGGATTTACTCCCATAATAACCTCCTGTCTTTTTAGACGTGGTTATTAGCATATCACGTATAAAAGTTTGTTTTTAGATTTGATTTTGAAAGAAGCAGCTTGGTCGACAGATTTGGATCTACTATAATGAGAAAACCCTAATTTTGTGGGGTTATATGATTGTATCCTGCTATTGGTTAGCTTATGTGAGGGATCAAAAATGTCGGGCTTTATCTGATTTATTTGGGCCAAGAGGTGACTTGGTATAAAGGCCTGTTTGATGCAATTTTAGCAGCTTTAAAATTGTGGTACTTGTATCTAAAAATGTAAGATTAGTTCTGCTTTCTATGATTTTAATGCTGTTCGTGGGCACAAGAAAGTTTGTACTGCTTGTTCAATTAGTATTGTACAAAGAGATTAGTGCTGTTGAAAGTAGTTTCAGCTGCTAGTGTTGTCCGAGAAAAAGAAGTTTCAACTGCTAGTGTCATCCGAGAAGATTTTAATACTGCCAGTTGTATTTTAGTACTGCTGGCTATAAAAAGTTAATACTGCCAGTTTCATCCGATATCATACAAAGAAGAGAGTTGGTACTGCTAGTCACACCCAATATCGGACAACACACACAGAAGAATCCTCAGGACAGAAACTAACAGTTTTTTTTTCAAGATATTTGGTTTTGAGTTTCTGTTTGGTTGGTTTAAATATATTAACAGATTTAAAGGCTCCGTATTTATTGGTTAATGATTACTAAAGAGAATAATTATCACCTATTTGAAGTTAAAGTGGAACTATTTGGGTTTGTGTTTTATCATATCTTAAAGTTGGTGTTACACTTTGAAGATAACTTGTTCGTGCTTAGAAACGATGTGACGAAGACTTGTCAAAATCTAGCAAAGGTGTGTGATTTTTCTTATGGTGCTCAATGCTCACATTTGCTATCACTTGTTATGTGTCTCATAGAAGATGAGGATTTTTGTCAAGAGGTTGCGATCTACTTATATTTCACAGATTTATTTATAAGTTCAAAGTCACGTGGATAGTACAAGACATAAGACACAAGTTTGGGTTGTTCTACTTTAGCATCAAGTTCGTTATACTTAGTTTTCTTCATCAATAATCATTACATAGAGCCTACAGAATTGAAGATTCACGAAATGGTTAACATATGGGTTTTAGGGGAAGCTTATTGTTAAAATGTTTAACCATTTACATGTTGCATTGAGGTGAAGGTTTTTACTACTGCTAGTCATTATTACTAACTAGCTAATGGAGATTTTACTACTCAAGTTCATTTTCTTATTTTGCGTAATGGTGGGCTAATTTGAGGAATTAGAAGCTTATTAAAGTGTATATTGCTTTGTATTGGTAAGATCAAAAGTGTTGCAAATATAAGTCCCTTATTAGATTATGATAAAAAGGGGAAGAAGATGTTAACATGTTGCAACTTATAGATCCTTGGTGTGACATGGTACAAAGGAAATCTACTTAAGGGGAAGTTTTATTTCATTCAGGGAGATGATTACATCTCAACTTTAGGGGAAGCTTTGGCTTTATGATGAAGTTCGTACATGACTTTGTTTGTTTTGCCATCATCAAATAGGGGAAGATTGTTGAGATTCTAGATTTGATGAGACAAAATAAATAAAAGATAAAACAAAAAAAAAAAAAAGAAAAGGACTAAATTGTTATAAAGAATTCCTACAAGCTGGTGGAGACTTAAGTAAGATTTCTGAAGATCTCCTTAAGAAGATAAAGATAACAGAAGATATTCCTTAATGTTTAAAAGATTTACTTGTCTAATGTTTATCTTCCTTTGTAAGTCTTGATCTCTCCCTATATAAAGAGATCATAGACACATAGTTTTGTGTGCATAAAAAAATGTAGTCGACTATTAAAGGTGTGTGTTAGTTCTAGGCGTGAGTTCTCTAAGTAGATGCATAGAAGTTGTGTGTAGCCCTAAGGATCTTTAATTCCCAGTTAGATGTAACCGTTTCTAGAGTTGATCATCTATAAATGGGCTTGATTGGAAACGTATTAAGAAAAAAAAACTTGTTAAATAACATTATTGTTCTATATATTCCGCTAAGCTTATTAAAGTAAATTTGTAAAAACATTATCCTAGTTGGGCTTAAACGATCTTCACATACATGGATACTGATGTGTCGTTGTGTAGGTGTTATATATGTATCAAGTGTTACTATTTATTTAAAGCCGACTATACGTAAAAACAACACTTTAACGGGCAGTGTACCTGATCAGATGTAGCTTCGTTAGTAGATAAGGTGTCAATAACTAAGAGCGAGAGCGTTAATTCCCAATTCTATCAGTATTTTAGTTATCTAAGTTAGACCTAAAACTAATGCAAAAGGGGGATTCCGTCAAGCCTGAGAGAACTGGCACGAGGTTTAGTTATCTAGCCTAAGGTTTTGATGACAAGTAAAGCAATAAACACACACAAGAAGATAAACAAACGATAGAGAAGCAGTCAAGAACTAATGTAAGGAAAACATACCAACCATGAATAATCCGATAAAACGTAGGTTTGTTTATTTAGTACAATGATTGTCTTATCTCGAAGGGGCATATCATTCCAAGACTTAGGCGGTACTTCTTCCTAAGACCTAGATACGCTAATCCTATCACAATTAGACGCATCCGCATAAAGCAAATCTATCTTAGGAGATTAATAATGGTGCTCTTACTAAACCCTAGCTCATGGAGACTTTACCCACTTACTGCTTAACGACTCTTTATATACTAGTAGTCCACTGTCCGAGTCCTTACCAACTGATTAGAACGTACTCGTTGGTACCAAGGTCACCTTATGGCTCAACTAAGCTCATAATCAAAGGGCAAAGATAGGTCAATATTTGTGATCCTATGATTCTAGATATATAAATTGCAATACGGAGAGCTATCCCAGACTCTTAGCCTACGCCCAAACAACACCGAAGTTGCAACGCATTAAATATGTAGGACTAAAGCCAGTTGAATGATAGGTTGCATATAGCACGCAAACAAGTATAAACTGATAAACATAATCCACAATTAACAATAAATTAAGCAATCAATATAAACAAACCAAACATTAGATCTTCATAAACATAGATGATACCTAAAGGTATCATCGGATAGTCATTGTAAAAATACACACGGTTTTATATATGAACGATTAAAGAAAATAAACCTTAATCGAACACGTATTCGGTTGCGCAAATATTACAAGAGTTTTTCTATGATCTTGAGGCTCTTTTCTGACCTTTTAGGCTCCTTTATTCGTCTCGTAGTCGACTTGGTAGTTTAGGGATTCACTTGCATACCTAAAACTGAGTTTAGGATCGTCTATTTATAGAGTCCGGAATCTCGTCGATACGCCGTATCGAGCAATGTGGGATACGACGTATTGGGGATTTCTTAGAGTAAGGACCACGTTTGATATTGTGAATACGGTGTATTAATGTCTTCTGGATACGGCTTATTAGGTCTACAATCCTTCGTGGTTATTTGTGAAGTGTAGGCACGAATACGCCGTATCTTCTTGATGGATACGACGTATTGAGGTAAAACCAGTTGATTATTCTTTGTTGACCAAAGTATTATATATGGTGTATCGTTGATGTGGATATGGCGTATTCTTCAAAGTCAGGCAATGATCTTTTGATTTGTCAAAGTCTTGGATATGTCGTATAGGTCTAGAATAATACGGCGTATTTACTGTCAGATCAGTAGACTTTCTTAAACTCTTCGTTTATGCTCCAAAATGCGTGCCTTTTAGCATAACTTCACCAAGTACTTCATAATTACTGCAATTCTCAAATACAAATGATTAAGTAACAATTCTTTGCAATAATCATACAAAATGGGTTAATTACATAGGATAAATGATGCTATAAAATAGACGTTATTTGATGTCATCAAATATTCCCCCACTTGAATCCTACTTGTCCTCAAGTAGCCTTTAGAAGTCTATAAAAATGTATCTTTAAGGATATTTTCCGATAAAGAATTTATTTGATCTATTACAAGTACACAACCAAACACCTCACGAAATAGGAAGATGAAAACACTCAAATCACTCAACTAATCTATGTGGTAACATGTAACTAATTCGCTCAATTGCTCGGTCGTGACGAGTATTCTATCATAAGCTTGGCAAGGATACACATCTCCACCACTAAAGCTAAGGAGTAACAAGTTTATAAAGGTAAATATGGGTTTATATGAGAAGGCTTAGGGTTGATTACTCTAACTAATCTTTATCGATACCAATTTTTCTAGGAGGGCGACAAAGACCACACATACACACTCGTAACAACGGGATAGACACATGTGACTGCTCACTCCTACCTCGAATAAGCTAAAGAGTAGGAATAGTATAGTAATATAGGGTATGGATCTTCTAACTTTCACCAATAGTAATAAACCAACAAGGCAGCTGAGACATGCATACATGGCCGTAACGACGGAATAGACATGCACGCTCGATCACATTCTCATTCGCGTAAAACCCATGGTTAATGATTAGGAAAGGGAAATAAATTGTTGTTAAATAAAAGTTATGAAACAAATAGATTAAGTCTAAAATACAAGTTGCTAGACACTTTTTTCCGGCCGTTACCATGATAAAGACATAACTATTTACAACGTCTTGATCATAGATCAAAACCAACAACCTAAGTTGGCGTTCCCGTAACGATCAACTTCCCAAACATCCCATACTTTACATACTTTACAAAGCAAGTAGCGAGATCTTCCACTTTATATAATACTCTACATCGTCGATTTGTATCAACGAATAATCGATCCTTCATGTAATTCCTTTGGTAGTTGCGAAACGATTATCTTCAAACTTTCCTTCTCTTTTTTTGTTGTGATTTTTCTATTTTTGATTTTTTTGCTAACAATATTCTACAAAACTCGGTGTAGTTCAACCATCTTCACGATCATAATAATTTTGGATAATTCCTTCGATAATACTTCTTTCTTCGGACGTACCAATAATTACGATGGTAGTAAAAATACATGAGTTTTGACTATAATATACATTCCTATTTGCGACGTGCAAATTTCTTCCAACCGTACCAAAATAGACACAAGATGCCGAAAATACAAACTTTACACTTTAAGCAACTAGCAACTGTAAAATAAACTTAATCTAACAGGGTAGGCTAAGGTGTAACGAAACAAATAATTGGTGTAGTTCCTAAAGGATTGGCTCTACGGGTTTGTTCTAGAGTATCTTTACTCTTAAAAAAAGAGTAAACAAAGGAGTTTTATACGAGGCTAACTAACGCAGTGTAGTAGTTAATACGGGGGCGCGGCGCAACATGTAAAGGCGACTTGTGTGTAATCCTAAAATTTACCAATTTAAACAAGTTACTCCATCTAAATCCATAGTACTTATCACTGCGGTCTCGAATAGATATACCAAGCCAAGTTCTAAAGTCTACTACATCACCGGCACACTCATATTATTTTAGAATTTGGGTAAACATTTGGAAACGGATAAGGTTAAATCCTCACAATATCTAACAAGGGTTATTGTGTGGGGGTTATGTATCAAGTAATTTCACAAAAGTATGCTTGAAAAAATTGTAAATTTGAGCATAATTTTATTGTGAAAATTAGGACAAGTAAACATTTTAATTCCATCCCCCACTTGAATTATAAAACGTCCCCGTTGTATAGATAAACCATTAAATACGGGAATTAAAAAGAATTAGAATAAGGAACTCCCTTGATATTTTGCTCGGTAGATTCTCCATGTAGCGTTTATGAGCAAGAATTCGTGTTGAACAGCCGCCTTGAAGTTTCAAGACTCCAACACTTCAAGATCTCCATATTTATAAATTCTCCACCAATCATTAGTCGATTTTTCTTTCACGAGGTCCTGTGTAAAATAGGAAAAATAAGTGCAATTTATTTCTCCGTGTATTCGTTGGTTAGACTCGAGATAAAAACCCAAAACTGTACAGGAAGTCGATACGCCGTATCTATTCCCTAGGAAAACGTCGATTGAATACAAGATATACGTTGTAATCATTAATTGCAATACGTCGTATAACTTGCTAAAAAATAAAGACTGGATAACGTCCAAATAGTCAATATGCCGTATCCATGGGGTTTGGATACGCTGTATAGATAGTCCGGGAAGACAGACTCGATAAGAAAATTAAAAATACATTCTGGGTTGTCTCCCGACAAGCACTTTTGTTTATAGAAAAGTCTTTAAGTTAGACTTGCCCCTAATTTAATCCCATCCTTATAAAACAATTTGGGGTCGAACAGGATGCCAAATGGCACATACAAATTCTTGATAAGGAAAATGAATGAGATCCCTTTGTTAAGATGATTCCAAGTCATGATATTAAAATTTAATCCCTTGATAAAAGTTTCAGTTTTGAAAAATGTATTAGATGTATCATGACTTGTTTCCAGAACCCTATTTGACCCATATGCATAGGCACCAACATTGGTATTTATTACATCAGGTAACGGTTTGACAGATAAATCCCCCGAAGAGTGTTCAATATCGACTTTATCATCATCATTGTCCTTATCCGATTTTGAATCATTAGGATAATTTACTTTAAAAGAAAATAGATCATTAAAGTTTAAAACGTTTTGTTCCTCTTCATCACATTCGGAAAATGATGTTTCATCTTTCAAATTAAATTCATCGATATGTTGAGGGTTTAAAATCGGTTCAGTTAATAAATCTGATTTAGACGTTTGAGCATTATTGTAAACAATGGCTGGAAATTCTTTCTCAAAATCTTTAAAGTAGTCTAAATCATCAAAATAACTGACCTCAAGCTCAGGTGACGGAAACGAAGGCACATTGACTTTATCATTATCATTTTTTGATCCATTTTTAAATTGTCGACATAAATTATTTTATAGGAAAATGAATATTTGTCATAAATTACCGTGTAATCTTCATCGTCGAAATCATCAAACTAAATTCTAAAGTCAATTTCATCATTACAAGAACTTACCGTGGGCTCATAAGAAAGTGTTTTTTCAGATGATACCTTGTCATTAAAGGCAATAGCTGGGAATTCGGTTTCAACAGATCTGAGGTCGTGAATGTCTTCATCATACCAGATTTTACTATACTTAGCAGTTTCCCAGTTAAACACTTTCCTACGTTTTAAGCTTTTTCTTCCTATATACAAGTGTAGCTGCCTAGGAAGAACAAGCTGTGGTTTTCATCTACATATTTGACTACTCTCCACTTAGGAGTGAGGACGCTAATTCTATAGTTTTTGTTATTGTGGATTATTATTCTCAAACCTTATAAGCCAAAATCTCTTCAACAAAGACTTAAAGTTCATATAATTATTTCAAACACATGTATGTATGTATATATACCAAGTAAATTTGTCATATTTGCTCGGTATAATTAATGTGTTTGAGAGCATACTATTAACTTTGAGTAAACAACCTATACGCACTTAGGTATATGAGCTTGGAAGATTCTCTTTCATTCACCTATGTGGGACAAAAGGTTAAATGGTTTCATCGAAGACTAGTATCTATTTCACTAATCTTATAGGCTCATACTCCTATCCTCTACAACAAAGCTTCGTTCCGAACATTAAACGACTAGTGCAACTTTAATTCGGATTAAAAAGTTGTTGATTAAGATTACCGGAATGTATAAAAGTACAAACACATATTCTACTATGCTAAATTAGTAACATATTGGGCGACCCAGCTTGCGACATCATCATCTTAAAGCATATTGCCCGACAATAGGCGATGTCGAACACCTTGTTTAAAATCAGTTAATAAAAACACCCACACACACAACTTGGCCGTGCAGTCGACCGAGTCTTGCTTTTTTTTCCATGCAAGACACGTCTTGCGAAGGTCACCGCAATAGGGGAGGCACGTTTTTTCTTTTGCCACATAGGAGATGCACGCGTTGTTCTTTTGCCTATTACATGTGATCTAAGGTCGATATAAAACCTAAAATTATTGTATCAAATATATAGTTTAACTCAGTATTTTAATTCTTTGCATATTATTGTACAAACTGTCTGCATAAGGGCCTTTATCATGTGTGTTTTAGAGCATATAAAATAGTAAATAGTCAGCTAGACATAGGAAGCCGGATTACTATTTCTTTGAATGTTTATTTATGTAATATACCACTCGTTGATCATGTCTTGAGCAACTTAATGTATGGTAGATTACCTATGGGTCGGTGCTCAAGCTGATGCATGAAAAGACACAATTCACACTGCACTTACACGTACCAACAAAACATGATAGTCAAAACAACAAGGGACTTCAATCATGAGATATGGGAAATTGATGTGGATACTAATGATAGCTGGAAAGCTTTATTGAGCCTCAGGGAGAAGGCCAAAAAGCATATTGAGTACAGTATAAGATTGGCAATGGAGAATGGATTTCTGTGTGGCATGACAAATGGTGTGATATTGGTCCTCTATCTCAATTTGTCACTCACAGAGACATATATGATGCTAGATTCAATAATAAAGCATCCCTTGCAGAAATGATTGATAATGGCAAATGGAAGTGGCACAATGAATGGAAAGATGTTTTCCCTGAGCTTATTAATATTCCTGTTCCTTCGTGTAGCATTCATAAGGATAAGACTGTTTGGAGATGCAACAATGGTTCCTTAACAGGTTATTCTACAAAGCAAGTATGAGAGGATTACCAGAGATTTATCTATGTCTTTAAATACCGTTGTTGAACTTATTTAAGCTTCCGCATTTTAACTTTGAATCTTTTAAATTTAATCGATGTAAAACTTATTATTATTATTTTAAAACTTTGCAACAGTGTTTATTTTTTCAAAACGTACCCTTAGAGGTCGTTCTTTATGCTTTGTACTTGAGATGCTCAATAAAGTCACGCCTCCGGACACGTATTCCGTCCAGGCCCCGTCTGGGGGTATGACAGGTGGTATCTATAGAGTTTGTAAAGTCTGCTGAATGGATGGGTTTAAAGTCTGCTGAATGGATTGGCTAGAGACTTGGTTTTAAAGTCTGCTAAATGGATGGGTTTAAAGTCCAACCAAGTCACGGAATGCTAGGACACCTAACTCCCTACCGAGGAAACTTAGTAGTTGAGTTCAATGTGGAAAGCTGAACGTTTAGTGGACTGAAGCACATGTATTCAAATATCATCCAAAGGATGTGCTTGGAACTTGCTGAAAAGGAGGATAAAGTCTTTACTTCTGAATGGTTAATTTCTTTAAAAAGTGCTTAGCAGGAACATGAATAAAGAAGAACCACCTATGTAAATGTTGAGGTTTTGCCGCTTAGGGAGCATGGACTTTGGCTCTTACAACATTTATGAATTGGATATGGACACATGGCTTGTATAGTGTGAGGAGCATTTAAGTGTTTGAAAACTTGTGTGTATTTTATCTTCAGGTATTCAAATGGGTTGAAGGGTTTAATTCTTAGAACACCATGATTCTTGAATATTTACTAAGATGGAAATTCAATCCTCAGGACATTTACATTTATGAACATGTTTTGTTTATGTTTAATTTTCATGCAAAAGGAATTGTACTAAATTGGGGAAGATTGTTGGAAATTTAGTGCAATTATGGGAATTGGATCATACTTAGAAATAGGTTTGGAGATATGGAGTGTACACCCATCAAGTCACTGATTCTCCCTGACTCTTTTCATGGTTAGCTTAATGTCTATTAAATGGCGGTTTAAACATTAAATGTTTGTAACTACACCTATTCAATGGGTGGTTTCAAGTTTGACTTAATGACCATGATTATGGTCATGTAACCACTATGCATTTATAGAGGAGGTTATGAGATTAATTGGCAAATTAATGCTCATAACTCCTTTTTACCAAGAGTTACAAACTCTTTTGATTAAGAGTTTTTCATCCCTATAAATAGAGATGAACACTTGCATGAAAGGTACACAGCAACACAGAAAACATAAACACTTAGAATCGAAGGGTTCTTGATTTGTGCCTAAAATAAGAACAAACACTTGGTTTTATCCTAAGGAGGTATTCGTGTAACCAGGCATAGGGTCAAATAATCTTTTTTAAAAAGTGACCACACGACTTCAAGTGATATCCGGTAACCTTCATTGGTAATTAGTTAGGCATTGATTATCTTCACCTTGTTCAGGGCCTACTAACAACCAACAGATAGCAATAAAGATTAAGTTGATTCATGATGATAATGTTATTTTTACACGTCATAATCTTGGTTAGATAGCATCATAAAATTACAAGTTAGATATAAACCACAAATGTTGTGTTCTATCAAAATTTTGCACATGTGTTCCTTTTAAAATTTAATAGATTTTTGCAAGAATGGGCAATTCAGATTGCTGAAGCTATCTTTGAAGACCCAAGAAGATGCTCATTTAAGCCAAGAAGATGATTATCATGTTGTTAACTATAGATATATTATAATGCATTGATAAAGTTTTAGTACTTCTCTGTATTCTCTATATTGTACAGTACTATGTATGAGGTTGGTGTTTTGTCTCATTTCTAATATTTATTAGGTATTAGACACTATTGATTTAATGTGCTCATAATAGTTTGTAACTTTGTATTATCTTTTGAAAGTATGGTATTCATGATTGTGCTTATGAATTTACTGTTATTCTTGTGTAACAAGCCACTGAGTCCAATAGAATCAATTGCTCTCAGTTTAGGTATTAATACATCATGGATTTTTGTGGGCAATTTTTTCATTACGTACACATGAAAAGATATGTGGGTAGTATTACTAAATATATTGTCACGATTATTTTGTGGAAAAACTGCAATCAATAAAATTATGTTCAAAATATTTACCCACACAAAATATATACTTATGCATGGTTATATCCAAGAGTAAAGTTACCCTCAGATCACCCACGTGTGCGTTTATGGTTAATTTCATGAAGTCCTGTAAAACATTTACCCACAAACAAGAAACAATCACCCACAAGAACTATCATGGGTAAACTTACCCACAAATTAAAATTGATGCAAGTAATCATTTAGCCTCGAAGGTTATACCCCATGTACATAGATATGAGGGTAATTCGTTAATTACCCATGATATTTGTAGTTTTAGCCACAAATTCGAGTCGTGGGTTTCCGACTGAATTCTTGTAGTGGTAGTTTTTGTAACATGATTTTCCTTGGATTATCGGTTCGATTTTATCATCTTCGAACTTATTTGCATGCTACTTGATACATTATGATCCTTGATTTTAATATTATATACAATTATCATGCATGCTTAATACTTTATTTCACTATGCCTATACTTGATTCCTCATTAGAACTTAGATTAACTAGTTTATTATACTTGTAAGTTAGCTAGCTTAGATGATTTTTGAGGAAATAGGAATGGCTGCAAAAGGGCACCTCTAGGATACTCTTTTTTTGCATAGGTTTGACAGTCTAGAAAAACTAGGAAAAACTCGTAACTCCCAGAGAACGGCCCTCATAAATATGGGATGACCCCAAAATATATATTTGGGACCGTCCCTATATTTAAGGGACTGCCTCCAGAAGTCACAAGATTTTTACTGTTTTCTCCTTATTTTTTGTGTAGTTGACCATCTTTCTACATTTTGCTAAACATATTTTGAAATCCTAATTTTCTATAACCATGCCTTGCTGCTGGTCCTTAAAATCGTGTAAAACATATAAAAGTATATTAAACACAAGACCGATAAGATACTAATAACACAATTTGTACTTTTCAACGTTTAACTCTTTATTGATATAAATCAAATAATTATACCCGGTTGTTGGCGGAACAATAACCAGGATTGAATGACAAATAAACTCTCCTAATATGAACCACAAGCATCTTTTTGCATTTGTGTGTTCTAGGAGAGGATAAAACCTATCAACTATAATACAATGTACTACTTTTTGTTTGTTTAGGAATAAATAAATATCTCTTTTACAACCTATTTACTTATATGAAGAAAAAGGTAAAGCTTCTTTTGGAAGCTCCAATAAAGGGCAAGCTGGTATATAGTACTTTATGTCTGCATTTTCTTCTTTTTCTTTTTGGAAAAGGTAAAGCTATTAGCTTTAATTAAGTACAAGTAACCACTTTTTTACTTTATGTCTTCCTTTGCTTTTAGCTTTTAGGAAGTTCCCGTCAAAATCTTCAGGTTGTATTCTTTCAGAGATAGTCTTCAGGGAGTTAGTAAGCTATTGTCAACACTAATAACTCCATCATCCTGATCCTGGTCCTTTCTTCACACGCTGATATCGGCCTCAAGTTGTGCTGAGTCTTTTCTTCAAACTCTGAAGAACTTCTTGAGGATGACTCGCTGAACATATTTTCGTTCAGCGACTTGATTTTCTACTTAGGATATTTTACATACAAATCATGAACAAAGGACAATTAGGCACTAAATTGGCCCAACAATCTCCCCATATTTGGATAGAAAAATAGCCTAAGTTTAATCAGTAATAAGTGAGCATAACAGTTTCTTCTTACTCTGAATTACAACAAAATAAAAGGCAAAAAGCTCGATTATTTGTTGTAGCAGCTGTTGAAATTCTTTAGTTTTTCTTGGAGGTTCAATTCAGTATTATCTAAATTGGTTCGGTGACCAGTTTCGTGACTGGTTCATCGTCCAAGGTTTAATTCGCTGAAGTTCTTCAATTTTCTTGGAGGTTCAGTTCAGTTTCTGACTGGGTTCGGTGACCAGTTTCGTGACTGGTTCAGCGTCCAAGATTTATTTCGCTAAGGTTTAAAAAAACTGACGGTACAAAAACTAAAGGTTTAGTTTGCGGTTCAGCGTTGTGATGGGCCAGCTTTGTGGTTCAGTTTTGGTAGGGTTCAGGTTTGAGTGGGGGTTCAACTTTGGAAGGTGGTTCAGCTTTTGGGTTCGTGGCCATCTGATACATATACACATGATCTTTGACTTTACTTTTAGTTTTATTTTAATTGATTTAACACCACATATATACACGTACCCACCCACAAGTATCAAGCTCATTGAAGCTCTCAGTTCTTTAGATGCTATCAAGACTGAACAACCTTCAACTCTTCAGTTGTGTGGGTATAAGTATTGAGTTCATACCCATCTTATGTATATCCTTATTTATATTGTTGTCCATACCCTTACCTTTTTTATCAATATCCTTATTCTCTCAGTTCCTATAAACAATGAGCAAACCTAACTTTAAGAAAGCGGAATCGTACCCTTTAATCAGTTTCGTAAAAATATACCCAACACTTATAACTCTTGAACTAAATACCACCGGCACATTCTTCAATCCTTCACACTTGATTTAATTATCACCCTTAGATCGTGAGTTTTTCTAAGGAATGAGATGCTATGATGGGTTTTTTGTGTATAGTGAGTGGGTTATGGTATGGGGATCTTGGTTTATTAATCAACCACTTTTGATTCCACTACCGAAAGGATATGATTGCTGCTGTCGTGATGGGTATGGATCCACGTTCACCGCACCATGTTTGTTTAGTGTGTAACGTGGGAAATGAAGGTATCAGTTAGATCGAAATCTTTATGGGATTTGGGTTTTTGTTATGAGGTTATCAAATAAAGGTGATGATGATTTTTTGTTTGACTCTCGAGTTGGTCCGAGAGTAGTGGGTATGTGAGGTTTTGAGTTTGGTTTTGTTTCGTAGTAAGATACCACAGATGTGAGGGTGTGGTTTGGACAAGATATGGGTTTAGGTTCATGACAGGTGATGGGATTGGTTATAAGTTTTTGTTTTTTGGTGTTGAATGACAGTTGTGATATATAGGTTTTGAATGTGATATGTTTTTTATTGTAAAGGTGATTTGGGTTATGATTTTTGTTGTTGATATGGTTTGTGGGTCTCGGTGTCCGAGAGTGATGTTGATGAGCGTTATGTTTATGTTTGTGTAGTTCACATCTGTTGATTGTGTGAACAGATTTCGTTTGGTGATTTTTGTTTGTGTTTGTAATTTTGTTTTGGTGATGAAATTAGGATTTAGTGATGAATCTATGTTTTTGGTTGTATGAGAATGATGATGAGGTTTATTTTTGTTAAAATGTGAATATGTGATTGGGTTTGATTTTGTTGTAATGGTGATGATGATTTTGTTGTAATGGTGATAATGATTTTGTTTTTTTTGTTTGGTTGTGGTTTGTTTCGGATGATCTTATCTACTTGGTTAGATAAAATATTTTGTGTGTGATTGTTATGACAAAGCTGAAGGTTTGTTTCTTTGGTTTTCATAACAGGGGGTGTTTTTGGTTGTGAGTTTTGGCTTTTAGTCAATAATAGTGTATATTTTCTCTTCAAAAGTTTCAACAGCTGTAGCAACTTTTGAAGATTCTACACTTAATTTTGACATAGCTCAAATGCTATTAGTAATCTTTTCTAAAAGGGATCTGGATTATAAGAATAATCCACCCTCTCTCATACCACTTGTTGGTCTCTCAAATCGTGTAAAACATATAAAAATATATTAAACACGAGGCCGATAAGATGCTAATAACACAATTTATTCTTTTCAATGTTTAACTCTTTATTAATATAAATCAAAGAATTATACCCGATTGTTGGCTGAATGATGTTCGTTAAAACACGTATCAAACAAATAACCCTCGATAATATATATATAACACAAATACATATACGTAAACAAAGTATCATACAAATTATTCTTAGGAAAGAATAATAAGTAATCAACACAGGTATCGTTCTCCTCAGTGAGAGGTGAATGGAAATTTACGTTCATGTTGTAAATCGAGCTTGATTTTCATTTAAGCTTTGGATTTGATTTCTAAATCTAATAAAGCAAAGTGAAATCATAAAGGCAGGCTAAACTAAAAAAATAAAGGCTAATTATAAATCCTAACGACAATTAAAAATAAAACGATTAAAAAACAAACACAACTAATTAACCAAATATGACAAAATAAAACTCTTAAAACTTAAAATGCAATTTTCTTAAACCAAAATGTATTAAACTAATTTTTAAAATTTAGAAAATATTTTTTTGAAATTTTAAACTATTTAAAAATAAATTTTAAACTAAATTACACTAAAAATGAAATTAAAAATATAAAACTTAATCCTAAAATTTTAAGAAAATTTTTAAAAATTCTAGTCACTAATCTTAAGGTCTACAAAGAAAAACGAGTGAAAAACCTAGAGCCAATAAGCTGGGAAAAATCGAATAAGCAAAATAAGCTAAAACTAAAAAGGTTATAACAATTTAATGGTGCAAGGTTGAATGAAAAAGACTTAAGGGCAGGATGGTTGAGGTGTTGGTGTGTTAAGGGGGAGGTCACGGGTTCAAAGCCTGTGACTTCCTTTTTGAAAAACATTTTTTTATTTTCTCTTTGAAAAAGCTAAAGACTAGGCAGAAATAAGTAACTTTAATAAAAGAACTTTTTGACAAAACTTACAAATAAGCTAGAAAAATGCTGAAAAAGATGTCAAATTGCTTAATTAAGACTAATAGACAATTTGCTTAAACTAGTTTGATTTCTAAGACTTAATAAGCAAGTAGAAAACAAATAAGCTAAAACATATACTAACCAAAACTTATTAAGCTATAAGAACTATAAATAAGCAAATTAAATGAGCTGATAAGCAACTAAAGCCTAAAGACAGTTTGACACAAATTATACTTAAAAAAGACTTACACTACTATTTTTGAGCTAAGATTAAGACTAATAAGCACTAGAAATAAGCTAAAAAACTGAAAACAGATTTAGTACTAAACTAAAATGACTCAAATAAGCTGAAATAAGCTAACTAGATAAAGATATATGTTGGGAATTACAGATTTGAAGATTACAAAACCTATTAGACGAAATGAAGAAAGAAGAAACAATGAAGGACCTAATATGTAATATATAGATAGCTTTGTTAGCAAGCTAGGGTTTGTAACCTCCCTCTATTATATAAAGAGGGAAAGCGTCTAGGTTACAATCATCCATTCATAGCAGACTTCTCCAATGAGAGTCTGAGAAACGCATAGAGCGTGTGTAGTGTAGTAGTAGTAGTAGTAGTTTCTTTATTATGTTCAATAAAGAAAACCTTATTAGTAACTTTGATCTTGTTCTTAATTATTATTCCGCTGTGTTTTGATCATTGTTATTATACCCTAGTTGAGTCCAGATCTTGGATTCTACAATATAAGCTAGAAAAAGTAAAGTGAAAATGACATACAAACTACTTGTATTTTTGGCTTTTTGGAAATTAAGTGACTCTTTGAAACTTTAAACTAAGACTTAATAAGCATACTAAAAAGCTAAAAGCCTAAACAGATTAAGAACACACATTAATAAGCTAAATGAAAAAAAATAACCTAATCAAAGCTAGGAAATGATCCTAAAATAATATGCAAATAAGGACTTAAAAAAGGCATGTTCTTGACAGATTTTTGGTTCAAAAACTTAACAGGTTATACATAGGATTTATGACTTGAAAACAGATGTGCATAGATTCAAATCAGACTTATTATGAGTACAATAACCACACCTTAAACTTAAATTCATTAATAAGCAGTTTGATACCCCATTTAATATGACAAAAATAAGATTATGATAAAACAACTAGACAACTTAGGAAAAACTTAATCAAAGCTTATTAAAACTAACCTTAAGACTAAATTTGAGCTTACTAAATCTGACCTAATGACCAAAAATAACACAAGCAGTCTTAACTAAGTTAAAACTGCTTGTGCCAAACACCCTTTAAGAGAATAAGCTACCAAAATAAGCTAAAAACTAAGAAATAAGACAGATCTTAACAAAACTCAAATTAAACTATTCAAAACCATAAACTAGACTTATTAAGCTATATTAAAACTGAATAAGCACAATTAAGCATGAAATAAGCATAATTAAGCATAATAAGCAAGTAAATAAGCTAAGACAGCTATAAAGAGTAAAAGTAAACTAACCTTTCCCTTTGCTCAAAACAAGGGTTTAAATGCTCTTAAGAGCATATTCTACAAGCTCCAGCTTGTTGTAAACAAGTTGGTAAGAAAGCCATAAGCCCATCCCTTTCTGGCTTATCATCCAAAGAGCTTAAAACCACAATGCTTAACCATATGAATTGAAAGTGAACAAACTAGCTTAAATAAGCTTTTAGGTAATTAATTAAGCTTAAAGAGAGCTTGAGAAAACAATTTGGCTTATTAAGAAATTTAAGTAATTGGCATTAAAAGAACACAAATGAGTTAAGCTGAAAATTACTTTTATTAATTAAAAGAAGAGTACAATAAGCTGAATTTCATTGCAATAAGCATAAAATAAGCTGGAAATTTAAGCTACACTACTCCTACACTACTCCTACTCTAGATACATTTCTCTGTGTGATCTCAACTCTATTTATAAGGAGGTAATGAAGCTTCTAGGTGTGAGGGGGAGCATCCCCAACTTTAATCCTGACCCTTGATCCTAACAAACTTCAATCCATCAATTATGAGCCCTTGATCACTCTTCTACGTTATTCCATCTAATCATAGCTTGTGGGATTGCCAGCGTGGCCAAGAGTAGTGTCAGACTTGGCAGGCTTGGTCTTCTAGAAGGGTTGAAACGTGTGGTTGAATTGGATTTTACCCTGAGCTTTTGTTACTCTGTGTGTAAGTGAGGGAGGGAAAAAAGAGGAAGGTAAACAGTGATTACATTTGACCTGTGTATATCTTTGGGTTGACTAGGGATTGGGTTTGGTATTTAGGCTTTGACTAAATATAATAGGCTTGGACTTTGGGCTTGGTTATATGGATTGGATTTGATAATTGGACTTGTTTTATATTTAAGCTTAGGTTTATAGATACAAGGTTAATGGGCTGACCCGACCCATTAAAACGGGTACGGGTTGGCCCATTAAGGATGTATACGCCTTCGACTTCGTATTCTCACGCTCTTTCCATTCCCGTGCTTAGTTTTGTCCGTTTTGCTATATTTTTGTCCTTTTGTTGAATATCCATTACCTGCAAGACACAATTCACAATACAAACAAATACACTGCATTTTTATGTCATTATTGATTATTATTGGTCTTTTTAGCTTTATATTAAGAAATATAAGATATGTGTTTAAGCACATATCAAAATCCCCCATACTACGCTATTGCAGTGTCCTCATGCAATGTTATAAATACACGTTTAAAACCAAAAACTTCAACCCCCTAGACTAATTACCTCAAAAAGTAGCTAAGTGTTCATCTAGTGGGATTAAAAAATTACAAGTTTTGAAACGCCCCATTTTACCATTTCTTTTTATAAATATATATTTTTATTTTTCCAAAGTAACAACATATTCGACTTTCATTATTTAATAATAACTTTTAAGATCACGGAACAAGAAACACTTTTAAAATAGTGACCATAAGAATAAATTCGTCGTCCCTAATTTTTCACCTGCCCCAAACCAAGCTTAAAAACGAAATCATAACGAAATCATAATTAAATACAAGTTAAGATGCTAACACTACTCATATTTGCAATTTGTGTAAGCCTAGACTAACTTTTCACTCCCGATGGATCAAAATTATACATGTGTATGTGCTCAAATCAAATTTAAACCATCCAATCGACATTCTTAAGAAAGTTGTAATCCTTCTAAATGAACCGTTCCACCCAAAATTATGATTTTGAAGGCGAGATCATTCTGTGTAGCGACTTTCTTCTCGACACATCCCAGCCGAGACCGGCTTAGGTGACCAGGCTTTTGACACCCCATAGAGAATAGTATCGGAACTCACGGACATTCGGTTTCAAAAACTCTTAGGTTTATCGTTAAACTAATACTTTATTTAGAAAGACCACAACTTAAAGCAAAATAGTCTTAGTTCAAAAGCATATTTAAATTTTAGAAAAAGAGATTTTCCCTATATTTATTCAATCATATACATTACACTAAACATTAATATTATTATACTTATAACCTCCACCCTTTAAACGAACTGTCACATCGGGCGCGAACCGACCGTGATCCAGTTGTCTTATTTCGGCTTTGGACCTTGCCTTATATAAAGACTGTCATATCGGTATGCGAGCCGACCATGATCCAGTAATCTGACAAGGTATTATTATTATTATTATTATTATTATTATTATTATTATTATTATTATTTACTTTATATTACCACGATATATAGAAATAATTTCTTTTTAGGAAATTTAAATATAATTTTGAACTAAGACTGATTTTTACTTTTTTTTAAAAGTCTAAAAAATGTTGATTTTAAACGGACTTTCAAGGGTGATAAAACCAATAAGTTGTCTAATTTTCAAAAAAAGCACGTATTATTAGTCCGATTAGAAGCTTCGGGGAGGAAAAGCCACAAGTTACACTATGAGCTTTTAAGATAACCAACTAATCCTTGCTTAGCATCTAACTTATACTTAACTCTATCATTTCTCCTTCTTCGCAAATTTAAAATCTTTAATAAAAAGATCCGCGAATGCTTAGTCTAATAAAATCAAGCTTTGCATATTAAAGTCTATTAAGGAAACTTGCAAACTCTTGGCTTTTTCAAGCTAGAATTCATATTTTAAAGCTTCTTGTATAAAAGACTAGCAAAAGCTTAAATTTATATAGGTTAAGGGGCAAGCTAGAGCGCAACATGCTCGATCAAGTCAAAATTTATTCTTCTTCTCACTAGCGGAAAGTCAAACATTTGTGTCAAAACACGTATTTTATTTTTGAAATTTTTTATTTTGGCATAAAATCACATATTTTTAGTGGAAAAATGGGATTACGTGAAGACAAAGCATATGCAAGTAAGATCAAATCGAAAGATACCCCCATACTAGAACTACACATTGTCCTCAATGTGAGACTGCCACCCCCATACTAATTTCAAGGCATAATCCTAATATTAAAGGGTCTATACGCAAATCTAAAGCCGTTTATTAATTATGCTAATAGATAAACGTTAATCAATAAGATCTAGGGTATCGAATTCCCATATAAGCATGTAAAGGATAAAAGCTTGAGTAATGATGGACATAACTACGAGAATGAGAGTCTTCAAAATCCAGGGTAATCCTGGACATAAAGTACAAAACACGAAACACAAGAAAGGAGAGGCGAGCCTCCTCACGTCACACTTATTAGAAATCAAAAGAAAAAGAAAGCAATACAAACGTTGCCCCCTATAATCGCTGTTTTTTGTGCGAGTCTCTAGTTTAACTCTCCTTATATCATCGTGATATTAAGGATGAAACATATGGAAGGGAAAATCTCCATCGGACTTTCATTCTAGAAGTTTGGATAAACATTGAAGCACATGAAAGTTCCACTCCGATGAGATGCCACCGGTTCTAGAGAAGAAAAATGAAAAGCGGAGATGTCGGGGTCAAGAATAGTATCCTCACTCCCGGAGGAGAGAAGAAAAGGAGAATCCACCAGATAGGTGAAATAAGGAGAAAAAATCGGATAACAATGTGAAGAAAAGATATATGGCGATCCCTAAAAGGTAACTCACAAATTTTGTAGAAATATTTTTTCTCTAGACATTGGGTGGTTTTGAAAAATTTGTCCTCGGACATCAAATCATTCAATTGGAGCATCGTATAAAATCTTCTTCAATTCATTCTCTTTAGATTCAAAATCAAATAAATCATCATTCTCTTCGAGAGGCGGTTCATTGGTGAACCCCTCGAGAATGGAAGCAATGCTTATCTTAGGAGTAGACGTATTACGGTGAAGTAGAAACTCAATCTCATCAACGTCGCCACCTGGGTCGAAACATTCATCCTCATTAAAATCAGAAAGAGGTGTGACTAGCAAAGCTGGCTCATCAAGGTCAGAATTATAAGGGTCCTTGTTCTCGATGTCCTCTAACACCTCATCAAAAAGAGGATTTACGTCACTAGAGATGTATTCGTCATCTAATTTGAATAGGGGGTTCGAATAAATTTTCACATTATCTTTCAGAACGTCCTCATCGGATAGTGACTCGTCATCACTAGAGGTAAAATCGTCATTTGAGTCGAATAGAGGGTTAGAGAAAGTCAAGGATTTTTCCTCAGAAACATTAATGAGAGAGAAATCATTACACGAAGGTAAAATCACACTCACAATCACTCGCCAGGATGTATCCTCTGGAACTTACTTATGATTGGAACAAGTCCACACAACTGGACATTTTTTACTTTGTCATATTCCATTTCAAGAATAGTGCTAATATTCCTCAATCCCCATGATGAAGAGTCCACAGGGCCCAGGATCGGTAAGACGGTTGTGATTGCAATAGACGGAGGTATTTGAGAAACAATTTCATTCAAAGGAATCGTAATCATCGTCAACAGAAAAAGAATTGAAACGTCGCGAAGGCTTGGTAGTATAAGTACTAAGATTAGCCGCCTGCTCTAGTTGCTGAAGCTCTTTCTTTTTATTAGTGAATTCAATTTAATACTCATTAATCGATTGGAATTTTCCCTTAAGCTCATCATCTAATTTCACATTCCCTTCTTATAAAGATATCTATTCTCCATCATTATGATTAATCTTATCTGAATTTGATTTAATTATACTTAGCATTTCAATCTAAATATTGCTGCTCATCCCTTCCAATATACTTATATTTCATGAGGAGTTGATTGACGATGGGACATCTGACAAAAATAGAAGTGCTAGAGGGTCGGTCAAATCCGGAATAGTTAGAATTAGGCTCAAAGTAGTTTTGATTCATCGGTTGACACTGAAAACTTTCATGAGGACCCCTACAGTTATCACAACAAAGATATTATTATGGAAAACTCAGTGAATTTTATGGATAATAATTATCACTAAAGTTTTTATTGTAACACGGTTCCTGCTCATAGACAAGCGGTACCCGTGGTGGACAATCATAACCATAATGAGCGTCGTTTCCACATAATTCACACGAGTATGATTCGTACTGGGGTTGTGGAGGGTTGGTGAAAATGTTTGGAGTATCATTGAAAGAGTTCGGATTAGGAGCATCAATGGATGAATTTTCATATCTTGAAGCGTAAACCCAACAAAATCCTTCTCTAAGAACATATCCACATCACTTGCAAGTACACCGTTGACAACGTACACCATCTTCTAACGGATCTCTACAATGAAAACAACTAAGTTGGTCGAGAGAAGATGTTTGGGGTTGTGAAGGTGGGTAGGAAAAATCGGGTGTTTCATCATTTAAAAGGGAATCGGGGTTACAGACAAACTCATCTCTGAAACTCACATTGGTACAACGCCGATAATTTCCACCGTTAAACGGACCTCCACACCACGAGCACCTTGAAAAGCAAGACATGTTAAAGAATTATCGGTTAAGAAGGTAAAGAGAATAAGAATTAAAAGAATAAGAGGATAGAGAAGAATATTTATAGATTTTTCAAATAATACATAAGGAAAAGAAATAATAAAAATAAGAAAGAAAAATATTTTCTGTAACCGAAAGTCAAAGGTGTATGGTAGCTCTCTAGAAAAGGCATAAAGAAGAGGAGGAGCAGGTAAGCACGAAGCATTTTAAAAACCTTCTCCTTTCGGGTTAAAGTTTATAGGATCAGCCCTCCTTATACCTCTCTTATAGTTTGTTTACTAAAGGTGAGCCGATACGACAAGTAACAAACAGTTATTTTTTATTTTTAAATATAAAAGGAAAATAGAAAATAAAATAGAATAAAAATATTTTTAGGTTTTTAATATAAAACAAAAACTTTCACGGGGAAAGAATCTTCAAGGCTCGAACACGAACAATGTTGATCCCAATGAACAGATCTTGAACTCCTTAGCTTGATGTAAGGTTTAGTATCCTTGGGTAAATCCAAAGGCACTAAGATTGAAACTTTGAGTGTATGATATAAACTATGCGGAATCTA